>BRYC01000107.1:42139-65615 GCA_030267985.1 Parmales sp. scaly parma | reverse complement strand
CCCGCCCCCGCCCCCGCCCCCACCACACCGAACAGCTTGCTCGACATTGGAACGATTTCCTCGCCTTTCTTGGCCTTCATCGAGTGTTGATCCTCCCTAGCTGTATCGTGGGCGGTGTCGTCATTCGGATCCTCCAAATTGTCGATTATCTGCTGCGACCAACTCGCGAACAGTCCCTCCGAGTGCTTCAGCCTCTTTTGTACAAGCGCAGCATTGCTGAATTTTAAATCGTACGCGCAACTCTCGAACAAAAAATTGGCGGCCAGCGGAAACTCCATGCTCCCCAAGCTGTGGTGATACAGAAACGCCGAGTTCTCGGTTAAGGACTGTTTCGACAAATTTTCCCGGTACCAGTCAACCACAAACTTGTGCCCCGCCTCCCTCAGGGTGTAGAGGCTCACGCTGTAAGCCATTTCGCTCACTCCCGGAGCCAAAAATTCAATTCCATCAAATTCCTCGTCACTTTCCAAAGAGGACTTGACCTTCACCCTGTCGACGACCTTAGCATCAATCAAGTCTTGTATTCTACTTATAAAGGCCTTCTTCCTGTTCAGAACCGTGTTTTCCGCCATTGCTGCAATAGACGACTTTCTCTGCGACGTCGACGTCTCTTCGAAGTCCTCCTTAGATTTTGTTTCTTCGCTTTTACCAACTAGGTTGACGTACATATCCTCAAGCAGCTGGATTCGAATCTGCTGACCCGTAATCGAGCACAACTGAACGATGTACTTGCTTTTGTGATCAAGACTCGAAAAAATGTCCATCGCCTGCTTTTCCAAATCCTCCGATACATATTTTCGAAAGACCTCTGCATCCTCGCGCAGGGTGCAGTTAGCAGTGGCGTTGTCGATCTTGAGCAAGCCGGTATCCAATAGTTTTTGAAGCTCGTTCACGGCGCTGCCTGGGTAGCCGTTTGACGTAACGAAAATCTTCTCTAGCACTTGTGACTCCAACATGCTCAGGCTAAACTCGCTGTGTAGCACCGAGGAGATTTCCATTCTCGTCAAGGGTTGCAGGCGAACCACAGAGTAGGAAATGTCGCTAAAGTTCCTTTTTGTGTAGGCACTGAGATTTTTCTCCTCATTGTGGGTGATAACGCACAGACAATCGTTGAGCTTTGGGCTCTTGAGGACGGACTTCATAAGCTGCATTGAAGGGAAATCAATATTCTGGAAGTCGTCGAAGAAAATAGAAAGGGGTTGAAGTAGTCGGTGGCCCCGAGGGCCGACCGTTTCTGGACTGATGGCACCGTTGTTTCGGAAAACGGGTGAATTATTGCTGTTGTTGCTGTTGTTGTTGTTGCTGTTGTTGTTGATGTTGTGGTCGTCGTTGTTGCTGTTGTTATTGTTATTGTCATTGTCATTGTCATTGTCATTGTTATTGTTGTCGTTTTCGTTGTCGGAACTGCGATTACTGCCAAAACTTGAACTGCTCAAATTTCTCGAAAAAATGTTTTTCGAGCCTGTATGGAGTTCCCTGACACAAAACAGAAGTTCCGTCATCAAATTAGCTAGCTCCCTCTGTTTCACGTTTTCGGACATGTCCATCACCACCTTTGTTGGAGGAATCGCGAAACTGGGCATTATCATGTTTAGCAGGCACAAAAGCTCGGCGTCAATCTTTTGATTTTCTACACATTCCATAATGATAGAAACAGACCCGATAGGGTGGCTCGTGGTAAGAGTCAAAGGAAGAACTGCGATAGGACTGGAAGGGCTTGCCATTTTGGATAAGTTTTCGTTTTTGTTTTCATTCTCGTTTACGTCGTCTTTCTCGTCTTCAGGGTTGTCTTCTTCCCCCTGCTCGTCGAGAGCGATTTCAGTCATCAAACTGTATGCGCTTGCTTTTTTGGTGGTTGTTAGTTTGCCCCTCATGCTTCCGTGCTGTTTTTGGAGCAGGACGTTCCTTTTCTGAAGCGACATTGCAAGACTCGATGTAGGTTTGCCTATATTTTGTGTTTTCAAATTCGAGGGTGAGAGCGGGTCTGAAGAACGGCTGGACAACCGCCTATTCTTACTGGGGCGCAACGTGCTCAAAAGATTAACTTCCTCGTCCGATTTGTCCCAGCTCTCCTCGGTTGGTGCTTTTTGCATATCATTTATTGCAGTAGAACGGGAAAAAAGCTCCTCAAAATAGTAACCGGCCTGATTGTGAGGGTGGTTGTCCGAGGGCATGGACTGCATGCCGTCGTTGCTCTCAAAATTTTTCAAGCTTCTGCTACGACCATGCTCGAAAATGTTGTACAGGATGCTGCGCCAAATAAAATAGGGAGTCGAATCTTCAAACTTGTCGGCTCTGCCTGCCAATATCGGTATTTGCTCCAACTTCTGCATGTGCTGGAAATACGTTATGGTTTTCGTTTTCCCGCTCATCTTCTTACCCGCGACGATTACCAGTTGAGGCGGCTGCTCTGAAGACATGTGCCGACTCCTCCTGGCATGCGAGCTCTGCAGTTCTTTCCAAGCTTCTGCATTTCCCACCAGCGGGCTCTTCTGAGTGCTCAGGAAATCGACCTCTCCCATGATGCTGTAAATCTTTCTGGACGGGTTGTACACAACCAAAGCTTTGGATTTTCCCTTGACACGCAACTTTTGGGCGTCGGAAAAGCACAAACTCTTGTCCATGCAGGCGGCCACCCTTGTGTTGTTATCGCACAACACCGAACCTTCTTCAGCATTGGACATTAGCCTCGCCGCCATGTTGATGTGGTCTCCGACGACGGCAAAGTCGCCGCGAAACGACGAGCCAATAGTTCCGCAGAAGCAAACTCCAGTTGTGACCCCAATCTGTGCGTTAACTCCTTTCTCAAGAATGCGAAGGGCGATTTTGAGGCCTCTGATTTTGGATTGGGATTGGTTTCTGATGTTGTTAGTAGTTGTGCTCAGAACTCCAGATTGCCTCGCTTCCCTTCCATTCGCCTCGCCGTCCTCCCTCCCACTCCCCCACCACACTCACCTACTCGAATTCTTCACGGCGGTTACAGGAGGCAAACCAACAACAACAATGGCAACTGCACCCTTGTCGTCAATGATGAACTGCCTGAGCGTCGCCCTCCCGTGATACGCCGCCTCTTGAATTGCCACGACGGCTTTTTGAAACTTGTCCCCGATCCTCTCGATGCCAATCTTCGGGTTGAATTTCGTTTCCAAATCAGTGAGCTTAATGAAAAGCACGCACAGCTCCCGCAGGACGCCGTCCCCCGACAAGTTCTCTCCCTCGTCGACTGAACTGACGATGGGGGCCGGAATGTACGACCGCAGGCTCTTATGCAGTTTTGCTATCGTTGTCGGCGTCAAGACCAAATTTAAATCTCCCTTTGGCGGAAGATTGTACCCGACAAGCTTATTGAGCTGAACAAACCCGTTCGATTTTCGCGCGAAGGAAAAATCAGTGATTGATAGCTCGGCGCTGAAGTCTTGGAGAATTTCTAAACAAGCCTTGCTTATCACAATCTCTCCCTTGCTGGCAAGGCCCTCGGCAGCATTCATGTCAAGGCAAGCCTGGCCCATGATGAAGTATTCCCATCTCGAGCGTAACCCGCCAGCATGAAACGCAGTCACTTCACCGCAGCCAACTCCAACGTGAACGGATAGTTGAGACTGTTTTTTCTGGCTATTCCGCAAATTATTTTTGGGACTTTGCGAGATTGATCCTTTTTGTACGGTTTTATCATGTAAGTTTACTACTTGGAGCGCCTCGACGGCCTTAGTCGCGCACTTGCAGGCTTTGGCAACAGCCTTAGCTTTCTGTAGGTGTACCTCTCTGGTGTTTTCTCCTCCCGGTTTGATTTTAACCCTCCACAATACAATCATGGCGTCACCTGCAAACTGTGGAGTGTGGGTGAGGTGGGGTGAGGGAAGGGGGGAGGGAAGGGGGGGGGGAAGGGGGGGGGGGAAGGAATTAGTTGGGGGAAAAGCAAAACACGACGCCCCCATCAAACCTACCTTGACAATATCTCCACCGAAATCAGCAACAACATCGATAAGAAGCCGAAGGGTATTGTTGAGGAAAATTGTCAAACTTTCTGCGCCGGATATTTTGCTCTTATGCGTTGTTCTCGCTTCGTCGTCCTTCCTCTGCAGCTCGCTGGCCAAGGAGCTAAATCCACTGATGTCTATGAAGGAGGTGGCGCCCCAAATATTGTGGCAGGGCATACGAACTGCAGGATCCCAGGGTTCAGCCAAGATTTGCTCCACCAAAATGGACGGAACAAAGGACAACAGCATACCAACTGACGCTTTCTGCACTGCCAGATCCGTTTTTGATGCATCATCGGCATTGGGAAGCCCATGGGATTCAGAAAAATCTATGGAAATTTTCCTTCGTGAAGATCGTGAAGATCTGTTACATGGCTTGGTTAATTCATAACTCATGATAAAATCTTTTGAAAATTGCGGAAAGAATTTGGTTATAAGTTCCGTGGGTTTCCTTGTTTGAGGTTTAAAAGCTTGAAGTCTGGAAGTTTCAGGATTTGGATTTGTTTTTTTTTTCATTTTTATAACAACGCTTTTTAGGAATATTTTTACCTCTACAATTTTGTTATGGCGACTCTCGACGAAAGAAGCTTTGCGTATTTCGAAGATCTGGAAGAAATAAAGGACAATGAAGAGCAGGTGGAAGATAATGACAATGTTGAAATCGATTCAATGAATGCATCTGCCATGACCGTGCATGAGATCCGGCAGGAGCTGGAGCGGCGCGGACTTGGTCTTGTTATCAAGGGTTTTCACCAGGAGGATTCAAGAACGCTCCAGGCAGAATTTGACAAGGAACATGGCGACTACGTTGCGACCAAGCGGAAAGAGAGAATGGAGGCCAAACAGCTGGCGCACAAACAGGCTGGCTTGCAAAAACGACGGCAGCTCATGGAGAACCAGATCCAAGCGGAGCAGTACGAGATCGAGAATGACGTGCGGATGGACTTTTGGCTTCAGTTGGTTAAGAACAACAAAACACCTGACACTTGCCGAATCAATCTCAATGGTATTACATCTCGGTCACTTGCCAAGGCACTCTGGAACAACTCCACCGTTATGAGTTTGGATGTTAGCCGCATGGGACTCGACGATTTGGCTGGGGCATACTTGTGCAGATCTCTCCGCAACAATAAATCGATTTTGAAGTTGGACCTCGACAGCAACAAATTCGGACCGAAAACATGCTCTGCTCTGGCAGACTCTCTGTCCACGAACACCACGGTCACACACATTAACCTTGAATCAAATTTGCTATCAAAGGGTGCAAATGGGTGAGTTTGACTTTGACTTTGACTTTTTTTGTTGTGGGGCTGATGAAAATTGCCGTGAGTTTTTATTCATAAAAAAAAACCAAATTTTCTAACCCAAAATTCGATGCTCAACATACGTCAACATCAACATCACATCCACATTACATATCATAGCTCGCACGACTTGTCAGGACTGCAGGCAATGTCGAAAATGCTGGCAACTAACAAGACCTTAAAATATTTGAACTTATGGAGGTGCAACATTGGAAGCGAGGGAGGGCAATTAATTCTCCACGGCATCAACAGGAACGACACAATTCTATTCTTCGAGTTCGGAAACAACGGTCTGAGCCAAACACACCAAATAAAAATATCAGAGAGACTCGACCAAAACAAAACGAAGAACCAAGAAGAGGAAGAGCTTCGACAACACCAAGAACAAAAGCAAGCCGACGAAGACACAATCATCAAAGCCGAAATTGATCAAAAAACCAAAGAGGAAGACTTAGCCAAGTGGCGGGAGGATCAACAAATTATGCGAAGTTCAAAGAGGCGCCAAATCAAGGAGGAGGAGTTGAAAAAGAAAAGGGAGGAGGAAGAGGCAGAACGACTTCGAGAGGAGGAAAGACTTAAGGCCGAAGCCGATGCATTGGCCGCCAAGGAGGCCAAAAAGGCCAAAAAGAAGAAGAAATAGGGGCTGCACGGGGAGGGCTAAATGTTCTGACTTTATACGAAAACAAAATTTATTGATTTTTTCCTTTTTCTTAAAAACCCTTCCAGAAGTTGGGAAAGATATTATTTTTATATAGCTATCAATATAACACGTTACAAATCCACCAATTTGATATATAACCAACACATGCCACCAAAGAAAGTTGATCCGGAGCCCGAGCCCGAACACGAGCCAGAACAGGATAATTCTGGAAAAGAGATTGTTGAGGAGGTAATCTCTACCCTCGTTCAAGAGTCTGCCCAACAACTAGAAACAAGACGCTTAGACCGCATAACAATCCCCTACTCGAATGCAAAACTTCTAAACGATGCTTTTAGGACATCAGCTTGGAGCAATATGACAGTGGACATTGGGGACCCTCAGGCCTCTACTGGGACTGACTCGTCGTGGCTCGTTGAGGAGGAACCAACGCCCGCCTCTGTTGATGCTTGGGCCCGCGGGAAGCTAGAGATTCACAGCAAAAAGAAGAAGGATGAGTACTCGGACATTGAGCATATGAAACTGCAGTCCGGGTCTCACTCGCCTTTGGGATCGAGGTCGAGGACAACTCACTCAAGGGGGGGGAGCAGGGGGGGGAGGAGGAAAAAGGAGGAGGCAATTGAGTACGCTGTGGTTTCCATTGATTTAGATGCTGAGCACGACGATGCCACTGGGGGGAAGTTGTTGGGGGTGAAAAGGTGAGAAGAATTTGTTTGAAATATCCCCAATAATAAATAAACCCTTACCCTAACCCACCCCAACCTAACCTAACCTAAACTAAAATTCTAACCCAAACCCTTAGCGACATGGGAACGCTGCTTGACGGAAAGGGCAACCATGCCTCTGTGCTGATGAAGGAGCTCAAGGCTGAGTCCGAAAAAAAGCGAAAAACTGAGAAGCGGCTCCTGGCCCTTGAGGCTGCCGAGGAGGCCAAGCGGGCCGAGCACGAGGACATGATGAAGGAGCTGGCGGATAAGAACTACACCTACGATGATGAGGGGAAGCTGATTATCATCGAGCCGCTGGACTCTTCGTCCCTTCCGCCTCCGGGGGGGATGAATGTTGGAACGGTCATCAACGATGTTGTCGAGGAAGCTGAAAACAGCAGTCCGAACAGTAGGAGAGGAAAGAGAAACGCTAGGAGTCCGAAGAGCGGGAGCAGGGGGGGTAAGCGCCCGGGGAGCCAGCAGAAGAAAAGAGAGGGGGAGCCGGAGCCAAAGCCGTTCTTCACCGTTTCGTCCGTTGCCCAGCCTTCGTTTATCCAATCGATGACAATATCGGCAGGCGTCTCCCTCAAAGAAGGTTTGCGGTTAAAAGCCGGTCCGGAGGTGACTGGCGATAGCTCGCACCTAAGCCGAAAAGATTACAACGAGCGTCGGCGGCGAGACGAAGAAAGCTACTACAACAGCATTGGCGGCGGGAGCAGCATTGGCGGCTTCGATTCTGATTTCGATCTCGACAATCAAACAATCGGGAGCAACGAGAGTCTGACGCTCGATGGGACAGAGTACTTAGGCAGCCCTCGCCAGGAAACTGAGCTTCCGACGGCGAAGCAGCTAGGGGACATTGACAGCTTGAGCGGAGCCAGGAAGGCAAAGCCTCAGCAAGCAACCCCTGAAAATACGGCTGCCGACGCTCACGAGGTTCTGCTGTCGGATCCGAACTGGGGGAAAGCGATCGTCACGGGCAACGGCATTAGCCCCTCGAAGCTTCCGAACAAGAAGGATCCGAGGCAGCAGGAAATTATCGGTCAGATGCAGAACGGGCCAAACGCGAAGAAAAGGAGGGACAGGATGATTCCGAGCGCCATGATCCCGCAAAAAGACCGGAGTCACCTACCGGCACCACCCATTGGCTACAGCACCGGTCACGGGCTGGAAAAGACAATCGCGGGGGGGGAGGGGGGGGGAGATGACTTGAGGAGCGTTGGGAGTAATTATAGCAAGAGTAACAACAACAACAGGAGGAGTCCGCAGACTGGGAGTCAGACCAACACGCAAGGAGGAAGTAGTAGGTTTCCGCCCATTGATAATGATAAGTTGGAAGAGGGGGGCAGTTCAGGTGTGATCAAGTCGCGGGGGAGAGAGCAGTCTATTTTGGGCAGCAAGGGAGGAGGAAGTGTACAACTGTTTCAGGCAAAAGCGAACAAGATGCTCGTATAGAAATGGTGGTGGAAGGGTGGGTGGGGGTGGGGGTGGGGGTGTACGAATTTCTTGTTTAGAATCTGTTCAGAACTAAGCGCAAGCGCAACGCAAAAGAAAATTTGGCTGACAATTTGTTCAAAAAAACATTTTAAACAAAGTTTCCTTGTTGCTCTCCCTTTTCCACGAAATGAGCCTTCTTCCCACCAATCCCACCAATCACCTTCTTTGAGTTGTTGAGCGTGCTGTTCAGCCTCTCGACATTATTGATTTTCTCGAGCTGTTCTGGTGTTTGCGACTTGAGCTGCTCTGGTGTTTGCGACTTGGAAAAATTCCTATTCACCCCCGACTTGCTCTGTAGTATGCTGCTCCTCGTTCGGCCGCCAGCTACCTCCTTCGGTGCTTGTTTCTTGCTGAGACAAACCGCAAATGACCTCAGCAGCAAGGCTTCCGTCCCTCGGAAGAAGAACTGCATTGGCATCCAAGTGTCGATTTTATTCCGCATTCCAAACACAATATAAGAAGCAAGCGCCAACACATAAATTATGCCAAACGGCAGGACGACCTTGAGCAAGTTCAGCAGCTTCTTGCTCTCCTCTCCCTTGGTCTTCTTGATTGTGTTCTTCCCGTTAACCATTTTTATTATCTTGGTTCCGTATTTTGCCGACCCCCACAACAGCGCTATCATATACACTGCCGACACGCCGAGGCCCAGGTCGAAAATGTACGTGGCCTCGAACGCGATGAACGAAGTGATGAACTGGAAGACGATCATGATTGTCTGGAACGCCACATAAAAGCCTATGATGATGGCAAAATGAATGTCATGCTGTCTCTGGTTCGTCAGCTTCACTCCCGAACCACCGTACATTATGTTCAGTTTCTTCCAGAACATCACCGTCAGCAAGGCAGCAGTAACCATTGACACGTTTGCGGGTTCGAAGAAAATGCCGATGCACGGTTCGCCCTCAACGCAGATTTTCGCTTGAATCACGAAGAAATATAATACCCTGAAGAATGAAGCAAAGAAGCAAGACACCTGGACGAGGACGCGGACCTGGGTGGGTTGGGTGTGGGGGGGGGGGCAGGGGGGGGTTAGGGGAGGGGGTCTTATAAATCTCTCTACATCGCACCTAATCTCGTCTCATCTCTCACCTGCTTTGGATTCAAAAACCCCTTAACCTGCGAGCTAGGCGCTGTCCTGGCTGACTGCTTCTTTTGAAAAGCTGGTTTCTTGACCGCAACATTCATCGTGGTACTACGCGTGCGGTCGGCATCCTCTCCCGCGTCGCTATGCATAGTTGTAGTCCTGAGTTTAGTTCCATTCTCCTCCTCTTCCCCATGATTGTGATTGATTTTTATGCAAGAGATGTTTATGTCGTATTCCTCCCGCAAATAGTAGTAGATTTCTCGACTGGTGTACACCATGATACAGAAAAATGTCAACATGAAACCAAAGACGTACAAAATCCCTGCCCAGCCAGCTTCGTCCATGTAACTTGAGACACAATTTTTCCCTGAGTAATACACCTCGCAATCACAGTCGTCTGTTGGCGCTTCTTCTATGTTGCAAATTACATTAGTAAAAACCTCGTAATCTTCCCAATCATGCCCACCAGCTCCATTAGCTTCTAAGCACTGGTAGATTTCACTTGCAACACAGCCTGTATTGCATGTTGGAGGGGGGGGCTCGGAACAAAGTGATGACTCTGTGATAATATCTAAGTGGCGCTCCATTAGATGTCGAGATGAACTTGCGAAAGTTATTGTTTTGAATGTGTCACAATAAGCAAGAATTGGATCTAGATCTTTTAACTTCCAACAACAAATTTCTACTTTCGCTCAGAAAACAAGGCAAAAAAACAATTCGTAAGATTGTATCTTACGCAAAAACTGCGCATGGCGGAAGTTAGGACAACTCCTCACAGCGATGACACTCCAATAATCAAACCAATTTTAAATGAAGCACTTTTGAAGGCCCTTTCTTGTCCACGTCCAAAATATCAAACTCCATATACGAGGGAGAAAGTTATATATGGCGGTCGCTGCTTGCTCCCCGCAAATGTCACTTTAAATCGGGAAATGACGCAGGGCAAAACTCTAGAGAGTTACCCTGAAATCGATGAAATTTACGAGCAACCTGTTAAGCAAGCCTTGAAAAGCTACAAATCCGAAGACCGCACGATCACAGTTTTGAGTTACAATACATTGAGCCAGCAGAAAGCAAAAGGTTTGAGTTATGCAGGAGGATCTGTCACAAACTGGCTTAGCAGGAGACAAATTCTATTGCGCGAGATATTCTCAATGGATGCTGACATTATCTGTCTGCAGGAAGTTGATGATTTTGACGATTGGTGGAGACCGCAGCTATCTTCCGCTGGATACGATTCACTGTTCAAGAAACGGAGTGAGCATTTGCGTCCGAGGCAGGAGGTGAGATGGAATTTATTTGCCTTATCCTCCGTACTCGTGGTACTAACCCCTTTCCTCCTCACACTCGCCCTCACCCTCACCACAAACACCAACATTAATCAGGGAGTCGTCATTGCGTACAAAAGAGACTCGTTCCAAATGTTTCGGTCGGATTATCTCGAGCTGAATGACGCAGTCACCGACGACATTGAGGACAGAAATCTTGCGGCGCGGTCCATTACCGACCACTGCGCTGTGATGATGCAGCTTCAACCCTGGGAGATGTGCGATGATCCAACGGGTGTTCTTGTTTGCTGCGCCATGTTCGAAGAAAGGGAAGATTTGGAGTCAGTCAGGATGCTGCAGGGCAAATATCTCGCCCATAAAATAGAAAAATTCAACAGCGATTTCCACCTCCCGGTGGTTCTCTGCGGTTCCTTCAACTGCGACCCTGGCGGCCTTCTTTACGAAACGCTGACGACTGGGCGCCTCCCCGTTGACCCTCATCCGCCCGGCCCCCCCGTGGCGAAGCCGTCCGTCGGCCTCGACAGGTTCCACGGTGGCGCGGCAGTTTCCCATTCCAGCGTCCTCTTGGAGTGGGAAGAGTGCGAAGATCTTGACCACGGCCTTTCCCCGGAGCCCGACGGGTACTGGGTCTCGTACAGAATCGGCGGAAACAAAAATTTGGCCTTCAAGGACAAGAAATTCTTCGAAAGAGAGCAATGCATCCCGCCAAGGGAAGCCGAGTTCGACTTCGCCGCAGAGCTAGCGTGGCTCAGCTCGCTGTCAAAGGTTGACCTGGCGAACGAGTGTGCGACTCTCGGGTTGACGAAAATTGGCAGCAGAGAGGAATTGATAGTTTTGATCAAGGACTTTAACAAGAAAATGAGAGATATTGAAACTGAAAAGGGTCCCAACACGGATAACTTGCGAAGAGTCATAATCTCCGAGCTTGCTTCCGGGATCACCTACGAGTTCAAGGTTGCGGGACAAAACGAGATTGGGATTGGAATTTGGTCAACCGTGTCGGAGCCAATTTGCACGGTGAGCGAGCGAAGCGAGCGAGCCTTGATGAAGACGAGAATACGAGCCACTACTAAACTAACACTTCATGTTATCAATTCTTTGGCTCGCTCGCCTCCCCCCTGATCCATTAAAAATGCGCACAATCTCGCTTCGCTCGGCGCAGAAACGAATTTTTCCCAAAATGGACGGCATGCCCGATCCAATCAAGAGGAGGATGGTCATCGAATCCCCTCACCCCTACAAGCCCGAGATGGACGTCCACGAAACTGCAATTTTGCGCGGTTGCAGGTACGGCGCTGAAGTGGTTTTTGACAAAAAGTGCAAACTGGAGCTGGAGTCGGACATTCTGCGCTTCTTCGCCGACGAGGAGGCGGAGGAACTGATGCTGGCGAGGAATGCGGACAACGACGAGGTCGAATGCGTGTTTGACGGTGATTACAAAAGGGACAGGGGCAAGTCGTTCCCAACGCTGCGGGAAGTCTGCCACGGCGTGGCCGCCAGAGAGGGGGGACCAAAGGACGACAAGCCGCTCACCTATACGTTTACAAGCGACGACAGTAACGAGTACTGGGGCTACAGGTTTGTGGTCGCGTGGGACGACTACGGCGAAATTGCGAAGCTCGAGGAGGCGCAGGAGAAGGAGAGGGGGGAGAGAAGCGGGATCACAAGGAAGTGGTTGAGCGAGATTGGGGAGGTGAGGAAGTTGCAGAGCAGGGAGGACGTGGAGAGGGAAGAGATGAAAGAGAGAATGCTGGCGGTACAAAAAAAGGTTGCCGGGCTGGTGGTAATCAACGGGGTGGAGACCACGCTGCCGGTGTCCAACACGACGCCTCGGTTCATGGATGGAACTCAAAATACACTAGTCGCACCTGTGCGCAAGCAGGACTTGAGGCTGTTTCCCTCGTACGGGACGAGGGACCAGAACGAGCGCGTGCTAAGCGAGAGCTTGCAGCGCGATCAGTTGCAAAAATTAAGCGACATGAAGAATGACAAGAACATTGGGGTTGACGCGATGCTGGGCGAGTTTCGAGGCGCGGGAGCGGGAGCGGGAGCGGGAGCGGGAGCGGGAGCGGGAGCGGGAGCGGGAGCGGGAGCGGGAGCGGGAGCGGGAGCGGGAGCGGGAGCGGGAGGAACGCAAGGAAAGAACAACGAATTTATTGGCAAGGGAGAAGTAATCAGCAGAAGAGTACCGCTGATCCAACTCGGGAACAAGGATATCGACGACCGCACGCAAAATATGCAGCAAGCGTGGAAGAACGACAAGGACGTTCAGGTCGATGCACTCCACCAGGTTGGCGTTGACGGAGTTTTGGACAAGAGGCAAATACATTACTTGCAGCTAAAGAGCGCGTATCGAGGTTACGGCGCGGGGGGGGAACCGATTTACACGAGCGTTGATTGCGGAAAAGCAAAAACAACGGACTACATAATGGCCAGCGAGGAGACGCTCATTTGCACTGAAATCTTGAGCATACCCGAACTTAGAACTCTGAACGGGGCAAATCCAAGTGAAACGATGTTCAAAGTTGATTACAATTATTGCGAAAAGGAGTGGGAGGGTTTGACAGCGATGTTGGATGGGGTGGAGGGTGGGGGTGAGGGTGAGGGTGGGGGTGAGGGTGAGGGTGAGGGTGAGGGCGAGGGTGAGGGTGAGGGCGAGGGCGAGGGTGAACCAGAATCACCAGCAGCAACAACAGCAACAACAGCAACAACAGCAACAACAACAACAACAACAAAGGAAAAGAAACCTTGGGCGGGCTACAGAGGAGAGTGGCAGCCTTATCTTCGAAACAATCATCAGAAGGAGCACAATCTTGTCCCAAACAATGTCTATCCAAGTAATCACTTTCCCCTGCTGGCAAAGTTCAAATTTGCAGATGCGCACTTAAGCGGTCTCTGGCACGGTGGCAAATGATAAATAATAGCAAATTAGTTTCCAGTCTGAAAAGCACACCATTTATAATTCCTCAACCGTTTAAGTTAGTGTCGAAGTCACGTTCGTCATCTTGCGCTCTCGAAAGTTTTTGAACCAGCTCAGCTTTGTTTATAATTAACCCTGACACATCCATTCTCTCTTCATCGTGCGCAATTCCGATGCAAGCGCACCGATACACGTCGCAAGTCTTCACCCTGATCTTGCCTGGCAAGCACTTAGAGGCGTATTTACGAATGGCAGTCTCGATGATCAATCCATGTGTAACTAGCGGCCGAGCGAAGCGAGGCGCATTTTCAACGAAGGAAAAGAGCAGCGAGCGAGCAAAAATAGTTGAGTAGGTTAGTTCAATAGTGGATGTAGCCATGAATAGTAATTTCGCACGGAGCTTCGCACTCTTCTGTCACAAGGCTCGCTCGCTTCGCTTCGCTCGCTCACCCACGGCAATTTTCTTTTCTGGTCGGTCACCCACCCATGCAAGGAATTTAGAGATTCGTCTTGATATCTCTGTCATCGACTCTCTCTTTTTGGGGTCCCACTCCACGTCTTCTTCGACCATACTAGCCTCAAACGAAAAATTCGGGAAATCTTTCTCAAGTACACTCTTCTTGCGTCTTTTGTCGCTGAAATACACCCCCGTTCCTTCTCGTAACCCATCGTGAACAATAAACGGGGGGGGGGCGTGCGGGTTTTTGTCCTCGTTACTTGCTCCAGTTTGAAATGCAATTTGGGCAGTCTGAAGACACCGGGTGAGAGGACTAAAATAGAAGCACGAACGAAACGAATTGAGTATTAATTGTTGTAGCAACTTTCCACTCGTGCGCTCAACTCACCTGCTCACAACCAGGTCAACCGGGCGAGAGCCTTCCCATACTTCTTTTCTGTATCTGATTGATAACTGGACGGCCTGATGCTCACCTATTGGGTCGAGCGGCGCATCCAACCATTTGGAGTCTGTGAGCACTGCTGCCTTCGAGTTGTGGGTACCTGTTCCGTGTCTAATCAGATACAAAGTCTTCTGCGAAGATCTTTCTGCCGGTGATGGCTGAGACTGCAGCTTAGGACGAGGGGATCGAGGAGAAGCAGACATTGTTTCTAAAAGGTTTTGATCATCGAACTTAATTTTGGTTTTGACTTCAGTCATTGCACTATTGATAATGTAAATAAGAGTTGTAGTAGTTTTTGGAAAAACCAGAGAAGTAATAGTTCTCGTAATGCTTTTCATAACCTTTTCTGAAACGGTTAAAAAATAAAAATCCTAAAATCCATTTTAAGCTTATATCCAGAACAGACAGATTTGTCCAATGAGTTCCTTCCTCAACAAGCTCAAGCTCACGAAGCAACCATCCGACAGCCACCATCACCACACAAAACTAACCGATTTCAAACGTCGACTCGAAGAAAAAACTTTGCATTCACTTGGTATTAAGGAGATTGTATCTGATTACATCACCCAGGACGATCTTATAGATCCAAAAGTTAAGCAAGCTCTCGAGTTTCACCACATGATGGGAAATGTGAAAACCACAATAATTGCGCACCTCAATACCATCCATCAGTTTCACAATTCTTGTCACAATCTCGCAAAGGCCACCTTCGACCCCCCCCAATCCCAATCCCAATCCCCCAATCCCAATTCATATGTAAATTCTAACTCTGATGAACTCCTCGCCGAGGAGTCCTTGTTCTCGGCCCAAATGAATCCCGCCCCTCAGTACTACTGCGACGCGCTCAGCCGATTTGCATCTTCCTCCCTCCCGAAGACCGTTGACCATTGCATAATGGAGAATTGCGTTCGTTTGTCCAATCAGACGATGGAACTGTGCGATATTATTGTGGAAAAGAGCAAGACTCGGCACAACCTCGTGCTGGACTACAGTCGCAATTTGCGGCTTCTTCAGCAGCAGGAGGAGAAAGTTAGTGCGGCGCCTGACTCCCCAGCAACTGAAGATTTGCTCCGGCGACGCGAGAAGCTAGCGAACTCTACCCAGGCAGTGTTGGCTTCCAATACCGAACTTGATTGCATAATGACCACTCTTTTGGATGCGAAAGACGGGGTGATTCACTTTATCAGATCTGGCCTTTTTGCTGCCCACAAAATGATGGGCAGCGTTCTGATCAACAGCTTGAACGAGTCCGAGAGCGAGGAGAAGCTTGGTGCAGCTCTCTGTCAAGATGGGTTGGTGCAGTTCGATGACTTGGAGAACGAAACTGGAAGCCTGAGACACTACGAGACGCAGTTCAACCAATTGAAAGAGTTGATTTTGAAGAGTCTTGAAGGTGGGTTCTTGCCGCCCAGTAATGCCAGTTCTTCCGCCTCCATGAGCTCAGTTTCGACCTTCGCAACCAACGACTCGGCCTACACAACAAATTCTAGATTGCCAACAGCTGCGAACAACGCGTTTTACATGTTCAACGGTACGAATTCGACCTTCCGCCGCCCCTTGACAACTTTTAAAGGCGTTCCGTTGGTTTTGAAAGGGGCCATTTTCAAGCTCGACGCTGACGCACTGGACTGCGTGGGGCTGTTTCGCGTCGCGGGCGACTCCACAGAGGTCAAAGAAATGAGGTCCGCCTTGAACGGGTTCAACCACGACATTGGAGAAAACGATAGCTTAGACGAGAACACGTTGACTTCGCTGATGCTGGAGACTGACAAGTTCGAAAACTACATGAACATCCCCAACATTGCCTCCTTGCTAAAGCTCTTCTTGCGAGAGCTGCCAGTCAGCTTGATACCCGAGGATGTCTACTTGGAAGTGATCAAGGTGAGCGAGCGAAGCGAGCGAGCCTTTTGGAAGACGAGAATACGAGCCACTACTAAACTAACCCGCCCAATTATTTTGGCTCGCTCGCACGTTTCGCTCGTCCTTCATTAAAAATGCGCACAATCTCGCTTCGCTCGGCGCAGCTGAGCTTCGCTCCAGAAACTTTTGCGATGAAGTTCGCAAGTGACGTCTTCTTTAAATTTCCAGAGTCCCACCAGCGGTGCTTCGTGGCACTGCTGGCTTTCTTGTACAAAATCTCGCTGCAGGCGGAGACGAACAAGATGACTGCAGAAAACTTAGCAATTTGCTTCGCTCCGACAATCTTGAAACCTCCTGAAGACTGTGACCCGATGACTGCCATGAAAAACGTTCAGCCGGCGATCAAGGCTATCACTCTTTTGATCAGCGGATACAGGGAAACTTTCGCGGAATTCGTCGACTGGAGCTACGGGGTGTTGAAGATCGACGATCCGAGAATTGTAAAGCGAGAAAACAAATTGCTTTACGGAAGAGCTGCCGAAGTTGAAAAGGAGGAGAGGGCAAGTCTGGAGGTGAACGGCTTCGTAAAGGTGGTGAGCAAAGGACCGCAGAAGCCTGATTTGGATTTGGATTTGGATTTGCCAGTGCCAGTGCCGGGGGGCGGTGGGGAGGAGCAGGGGGGCGGGCAGGGGGGGGAGCAGAAGAAGAAGGAGGCAATTTCAAAACCTCCAATGTTGTCGCAAACGTCATCGACGTTATCTCATTAAAAACACAAACAAACATTTTTTAAGAGACTTTCTACGCATCATCATCCTTGTTTTTATTGTCAGGGTGATCCGGATTTGGCCTCCTCTTCAATGTTCGGTTGGCAACTATCACCTCCTCAGGGGCCTGAACTAGCTCGATCAAAACACCCTCGCCACCAAAGGGCTTGCCAATCGTTTCGTTTCCTTTAGGGTGGATGAAAGTCACGTCAAAACCGCTAGCCCCCTTGCGAATTCCTCCAGGAGCGAAACGCACCCCCTTCTCATCAAGCTCCTTGACGCAGGCCTGCAAGTCATCAACCCAAAATCCAACGTGATTCAGGGCAGGAACGTGCACCTTGGGGCTTCGCCGAGCGAAACGAGCGAGCCAAAAGAATTGGGTGGGTTAGCTTAGTAACGCAATGGATGTAGCCCGTCGGTAGCCATTTCGCGCACTTCATCGCTCGCTCACTCACCTCTTGGTGGCATCTAGGGGCTGCATCAAATCAATCTCGCAATTGAAAGGATACTTCCCTGTTGACAATATTTCCTCATCAACATTTTCAGATTCAGCCTTGTATGTGGAGACGTGCTCAACACCAAGGAGGTTGTGGAAAAGATTCATTAACGGTTTATTGCTCAAACCACCAAACGCCACTTGCTGTACACCGAGGAGTTCAAAGGTGCGGTTAGAGGAGGAGGAGGAGGAGGAGGAGGAGGAGGAGGAGGAGGAGGATGAAAGAACACTTCGTCGAACGCGAGCGATTTTCCCAGTCAAGGAGCGGATCATAATGTGAGGGGATATGGAGGAAAAGGGGATTAAATTGATGAAGTATCTTGCACGCGCTCAAAAATTAGCTAGAAAATTACAAGGTCGTATAAACAGGTTCATCAAGCACATGTGAAGTACGACAAAGCCGAGCTGGTTGAGGTAAAAGACGTGGTGAAGAAACCGGCCTCGCCAGCGTGACATCTGTGCCAGAAGTCGATGTGTAAAAACACAAGAAGACGTGCAAGGCACCGACCACCCCTCCCGCCACCGAGGCTGACCTCTGTACCTTCCACGAGAGCATGTAGCTGCTACTGAACCGGTGCATCCAGGAGCCTGGAGCTGGAGACGGACCCACAAGTGAGGTATTAGATTTCTCAAGAAACGACTTAATGCTGAAGATGGCTACAAACATCACAACCGAGCTAAACTACCCACTCAATTCAACTCACTTCGCACAGCGCTAAACAGTCAAAAATGAAAATTTTCAAACCTTGTCTCACTCGTTATTGTTGAAGAACTTGGCATCCCAGTAACTAACCATTTTTTCCCATTTTCTATCAGAAGGCCACAATGTTACGATGCGTGTGTGCGACTCTTCATCACCACCACCACCACCACCACCACCTTCGTCCTCCGCCAACTGAAACAACATCTCTAGTCGAGATTCTGGTAAGTTTTTTTCCCCAAGCCTAACTGGCCATTCGATGAGCGATATGTGATCACGCATGATTTTATGAATGTCGAGCGTTCCCCAGTTCTCCTCCGAACCTGTCAACCGGTACAGATCGAAGTGGTGTATTATTGCACCTTTATCAGGAATTTGGTAGGTGTTATCTAGCAGGTACGAAGGGCTCGTAACTCTGAGCGTTGGATTGGCCATTTTTTCACGGACGAAGCCCCGAGCAAAGCAAGTCTTTCCGCTTCCCAAGTCGCCGTTCAAACAGATCGTATTCCCACCTTCGTGAATGCTAGAGGCGATAATGTGGCCTAGAGCCTCCATCTCTTCCGGGTTTTTTATGGTTATTTGAAGAGTGGCTTGAGAAGCGACATTCCGGCGGATTAAATTTAAAGCCATAAATTTATTTGTCGTTGTTCGTAGGGCACAGCTTTTCGCGGCTAGCGAAAAGGTGAAGAGCATGCAAAATCGCATGTGCAGTCAATGCGCTATGGCCAATAACAATCAACCCCAAATATGGAAAACCAAATTTCAAATTTTGTAAAAGCGAATTTTCATCTCCCCCCCATACATATATAGCATAAACATCATTATAGGATCGATCGATCCCATCGGCTGTGCAAAAAATAAGATTCCTGCTTTAGAAACGACGACTCAATGAACACCGCCTTCCCAAAACAAACTTCTCCTCCTCTGTTCCTTTCTGCGACACCACAATCCCTTTGTCTCCATGAGTATCCTCTTTCATTCTCTCCCAATACGAATACGGACCTACACACCAATGATTGTCGTTCATACAGGACCCTTATCCAATATGAACTGAATTCACATCAGTTCGATACCTTGACACGAGCAGCCCTCAATGTGTCCTCCTCTTGCGTTTCCACTTCCAACCCAGTAGCGATTTTGGCTGTCAATGCAATTTCCCCTACTAAAAATTCCTCAACCAGCAATGACCTCAAGCACACTGTCTTGGTTGCTCTTTCTCTTACCGTTTGCGTAAACTTCGTCCACGTAAAAAACAAGAAAACGTTCACCTCCTCTTCAACTTCTGAAATAATAGCCCTGTACCACATTGACCGTTTCAATTCTGCATGCAGTATAATTTCGGTGGTTCCCACTCCCGCCCTCAACAATGTCGGCAAAACTAGCAGCAAAACTTCCACCTTGAACACCGCGCCCGCTTTGAACAGCAACAATCAGCACGTTGTCCAAATCGAAAATGTGGACGCCCCCCTCCCCCTCCCCCGCCCCCATTCCACCTCCTCCAGATCCAGTAACAACTCTACCAATACGAATTCCAATACGAATTCCAAATCGAATTCCAAATCGAATTCCAATCCCGTCGTTCTCAGCAAATTCACCTCCTGCCACCAATCTAGCAGCACTCTAACCGTTGTAGACGGGGTGATACTCCTCGGTGGAGATGTTGTTGATGTTAAATCGGGCCAGCAAACCCCAGTTCTGTACTCTCTTGAGTACTCGTACACTTGTCCCTCCCCAACCCCAAACTTCTGTCTCGCACATTCGATCCCTTATCCTTCCTCCAACCCCAGCACAACCATCATAATATGTAAGCACCTCCCCGCCCTTCATTACGTGTGGAAGTGCATCCCAATATCTTTTGGAGACGTTTTCTCGAATGTCTCCACTTCTTCCCTTTCGGACCTCTCCTCCACACCCGCACAACCTCACCAACAACTAGAGGCCCCAAACTCTGCCTCCAACGCAATCATAGTGGCTCTGGACGCCTTCAAAGCGCCCACGAGGATTGTCCTTGCATGTGCAACTCGTGATAATCGAGTGAAGCTACTACCATTTTTCACCTCCAGCAATGTCGCCAGCAATATCGGCATCCTTCCGCCGCGGAAGAGGACCGATCTGTCGGAGGATTCCCAGCACGATTTCTCCAGAGGGGTGTCATTAACAACCCCCAATTACAAGAATCACGAGTCCGTCTTGTTCAATGGCAACAAAAATAATGTCAATGACACCGTCGTCCCCGTTCCCGAACGCGAACCCAACCCCAACATAGTCGTCACCGCCAATAAGGAAGATTTCAAATTGTTCAGCAAAACGCCGGAGAAGGAGAAAAAAAACACGGGAGTTATGGGATTTTCACTTTCCAGTCCCTCGCCCACCACGCCCACACCCACACCCACACCCACACCCACACCCACACCCACACCCACACCCACACCCACATCCATACCCCTTACTTCCTCCACCGACTCAAGTAACAATAATTTTCACCCCACTTCTCCTCCCAGAACTCCCAAACTCCACCAAACTGCAACGAAAAATGGCGCCAGAATAAAAATTTACCAGCCCAACAGCAACCCGTCGTTGAACTTTAGCACCACGCTCGTAGCTCTCTGCACGATGCGTGGTGTTGCCGTTTGGGACGTCACCAACGTTAATTTCCCTTCACACCCCACCGCCCCTCACGACGAGACCCACCCCCCCAATACAGGCAACTCAAAAAGTTCAAACCGTTCCGATCCCTCCATTCGATCATCTGGGGGGAGTGCTGGTGCCGTCGCTGGAGCTGGCGACGTGACACCACTTCATTTCTTGGGATCTGCTGGAACCTCAATTGGACCCAGTCCGATTCATTATTTCGCGTGCCTGCCCCTCTCAAAACAAATATTAAACGAAAACAACGAAACGACTACTCCACACTCACTCACTATGAACATTTCGTTCAAATTCTTGAACGACAGGAACGGCGTGCCGGTGCTCGGCTGCTTGTTCGATATCGTGCGAGCGAACTTGACAACTGGCAAAACCCTGTACAAGCCAATGCTGACAGTCGTCGCACTGAAGCTGAGCAGCGTCAATAAAATCACCCCCCCAGCAATCGTCCTCGACGAAACAAATTTGCATCAATTTTCCAGCCAACCAACAACTTTGATTATCGATTCAACGCCAAACCCCCAATCCTCTTCTTTATTTTACACCTCAAACTCCAACGACAACAACAACTACAACGTTACGGGGTTCAAATCCCAAAAACTAGATTTCTTCTTCTCGTGTGTTTCCAAAGCAGTGACGTCCCAGCCCAGAGGCCTCAGTTGCGACGGGAGAGTAGGATCAAACTCACTTGTTGCCAAAACGAGAGGAGTTTTCCGAGTGAAATCGGGGTTACAGGGCGGATGCGTGGTCGCCGGTATTACCACGCCTGTGCTGCGCCACTGGCTCGTCGAAACTAAGCCCCTTCACGTTCTCGAAACCAAAAGCGACGAAGAGTTCGTGAGAGGCGGCGGAAAGTCGACGATCATATGCGATCTCACTTGCTCGACTACGCCAAGCAAACAAGATGATGACGACAACAAAACTCAGAACCTCTCGCCGTACCGAATCGTCTCTTCCCCCTGCGGCAACTTTGTCGCAGTCACGTTCATCAGCTTTGAAAGGTGCTGCGCGGGGGTGGGGGTGGGTGTCCGCCCCCCCACCGTAATCGCAATAACTCTCCTCGATCTCCGAGCCTCCGTGACCACGTTCAAGCTCTCTCGGGGTCGGGACGTTGCTTGGCTATCCCCCACGGACATTGCAATTCTTGGGGACGGGGGCGTGGCAGTAAAGTACAAGAATAAAATTGAGACGATATCGGCCAGCGAGCTGGAGTGCTGGAGGTGAGTGAGCAAAAGAGCGGCATTTGCTTCAGAAGGCTGCATCCATCCACTACTAAACTATCCAACTCAATTCTTTGACTCGTCCGCTCGGCGCAGGTTCTTCCCGCTAGAGGGTAGCCGAATGATCTACGCAATGGCCGACTGGAGCTTAATGCTGGGGGGGGTTGGGTTGAACAAGCCGCACATCTTGACCTGGGAGAATCGCAAATACCAGCTGAAAAAGGGTGAGGAGGCAACTTCAATTTGCGAGTGCTGTGGGGGGAAGATGGCTGTGGGGACGTCAAGCCGCATAATTCTCCTGCAAATTGACGAAATGGTTGCCTTGCACCAGGTGAGCGAGCGAAGCGAGCGAGCCTTTTGGAAGACGAGCATACGAGACGATGAAGTGCGCGAAAATGGCTACAGACATAATGGCTACATCCACTACTAAGCTAACCACTTTCTAAGCTAAGCTAACCCACCCAATTCGTTTGGATCGCTTCATTCGTTTCGCTCGTCCTTCATTAAAAATGCGCATCGCTTCGCTCGGCGCTCGCTCGGCGCTCGCTCGGCGCAGTACGAGTACAGGGCTGCCAACAACAATTCATTAATGTCGACAACTATTGTCCCGTTGGGTAGCAGCGCGATTTTCGTCGACGGCGGCAAGTTGCGGTACATCAACGCGAAGACCGGCATTGGGCTGATTTGTAGCAACGTCAGCGGCACGCCTTTGGAAGTTAAACCCGATCGCCTTGTATACGTTGACGATTCGAAGGTTGAAGTGGTGACGAAGCCGCTGTTTTTGTTGGAGGCGTTTGTAGCAGGTGAGCGAGCGAAGCGAGGAGCCTTGCTGGAAACGAGAATACTCGCAATGAATCCCGCGAAATGGCTTCAGACGGCTACATCCACTACTAAACTAACCCACTCAATTCTTTTTAACTCGTTTTGCTCTTGCTTCAATAAAAATGCGCCTCGTCTCGTCTCGCTTCGCTCGGTGCAGCGTGCATTGATGAGCGGGTCGCAGCTGAAGTGGTCAAGGGCGTGATTAAAAAATTCGGTCGGAAGATTGATTGGCTGCCGTTCATGGAGGGCGAAGGCTGCGGCTTGAAGGGGGTGGGCATAAGCGAGAAAACCGTGAAAGCTCTGCTCGAAGGTGGCTACGCAGATCTGGCGGGGTTGCTGCTGGTGGCGTCCCCCAACAACAGCAATGTGAAATATTTGCCGCCCTGGATCAATTTGGATTCGAATTCTGATTGGATCGGGAAGAAGAAAGTCATCGATGGCGAATTTGAGTCTGAGCACATGTACACGAAGGGTTTGGGGGACAAGAGATCGAGGGACGAACTGTTGCTGCTGGACACGGTGGAGGAGTGGCTGGGGAAGAGTTTGGTTGGGTTGAAGGGGGCGGCTGATGACGAAGGGGTGAAAACGCTCGCTGAGATATTGGAGGCTGAGAGGTTGGGGGTTGGAGGG
>BRYC01000107.1:21882-35052 GCA_030267985.1 Parmales sp. scaly parma | reverse complement strand
CTCGCTCACCTCCAACTTCTTCGTCACTTCCTGCTCGTCGAGAAGGAAGGAGGCCTGCTTCCCGAACTTTGTCATGATCTTTGATGCTGACGTTTTCAGCGATTCTCTTGCTGTCAAGGCTTGGATTTTTCGGAAGCAGAGCCTGTCAATGCTCCACGTGACAAGGTCAGTTTTTGCAATAATGTCAGCTGTTCGAGGGACACCGTACACAAGTGAAAGCTCCCCGAACACTGCGTCGTGGTGGGCAGAACCAGCAACAAGCTGCTTGTTGACAACGAACGAACATTTCCCCTCCTCAAGCACCCACATCTTGTCCCCCTCGTCACCTTGGTGGCACAAATACTCTCCCGCGCTGTAAACCTCCCTCATCAAGCTCTCCTTGAACATTTCGGTCGCAAGCTCAAGGTTGCCTCCCTTCATGCCACTGAAATATCCTTCCATGCTGGCCTTTATCGCCAAATTTGCCGCCCCAATGAGAGAAGCATCAGTTACATGCCCCGCACTCAGCGCATCTAGCGTTCCACCCTTGTAGAAGGACGAGTTTTCCCTCGATTTTCCACTAATCTCGTCGAGCATGAACTCGCTCAAGCCCTTGCAAGCAACCGTTTGCTTGGTGAACTGTTCCTTGCGGACTTCGAGCCGTCTTTTTAGCTTGCCGGCAATTTTTGCGCTAGGGTTGGGGTATTGTTGGAGGTGGGGTCCGGGGGGGGGGAGGGTGGCGTGTGTTAGCTGTATGTTAGTGAGTGAGTCCATGGTGCTACTAAACTCACTCTTCCAACATGGAATCAGTGTTCCGCAGCATTCTCTCGGTCGTTGCAGCGTCACTCATTGTCATGCACACCGAATTCGTCCTATGATTGCGCATCTGCAACCGTCGTTTAGTCTCCTGTATTGGTGTTGTGGATCCCAAAAGGTCATCCTGGGCCGAAATAAATATTTGATTTTTTTTTGTGTGAGCCAATTTATATACTTTCAAAATTGGAGGGGTAGCACGCGCTCACCAAGTTTGTGACGGGCATAGGAAGGTCAACTACGGGACTTATGTGCTGCTCTATAGATCTGCCAGAAAATTTTGGAGATTTCATTTTAGGAGGAGTTGCCATTTTCGGTGAACCAGCAACCATTGGAGCATTAACTCCAACTTCTGGCTTATTGGGACTGGATATGGCCGGAAGGCTTAAACTAGTTTCAACAACCATAAATATTGACTTTAATGTAAGTGACACTTAAAATTTCCAATATTTTGGATTTGCAGCAGCTAAATATTTTATCGAAAAAGATTTTTCCCAAATTCCATCATGAACGTTTCATTCGTGGGTGCACGACTTTGCCAGCAAAGGGAAATTGAACGACGCCAAGTTCTTCATAAACAAAGGATTCGGCAGATGAGACCAACTTCCCAAAGCAATGCAAAGAGGCTGATGGATTCAACTGCTCCGAGGGTCGCTCCCCACCTTAAGTTGAACTTGAAGAAGCAGCAACTTCAGGGCGAACACTTCAGCCAGCTAGATTTTGAAAACCAGCTGCTCATGAAAAAGATTTACAACATCATGCATGATGAGAGTGGAGAGAAGGCTACTGAGTACTTGCCAGGAGTGCGAATAACCAAGAATCAAATGCCAACAGTTGACTGCCATATCAACGAAAAGACGAGAACGATCATCGCCGGAAAGGCGATCCTGGGAAGATCCCTGAAGTTCGAGGCTTGGGAGCAGAATTTCAACAAATTAGTAGTAGAGAACAAAAATATGCAAACACGGTTGCGGGACCGCAAGTCAACATATAATCGGAGCGAGTGGGCGCAGTTTGCCAAAGAGCAGCGCGTGTACAGCGCTAATGCGAGGGCGAGGGACGTGACGGCCGGGCACTTGAGCAAACCTTTGCCGGGCAAGAAAAAAATCAAAAAGCTTTTGACAAAAAAGACTCTGAGTTCGGAATACAATCGGTTCTCTCCCTTTGCAAGGTGAGAGGCCAGCGAAGCGAGCGATAGTCATACACGAGAAACTAACAAAAATTAATAGCCTCCGCAACGAGATTTCGCGGAGCAGGCCGGATAATCCGTCGCCGAAAAAGATGCACAAGCAGAAGCTACAGACACACAAAGTTGTGATTGTTGAGGCAGATAGCCAGCTGGAAGGAGGAGAGGCGTGCAGCCTGGAGATTTCGGAGCTCAGCACATCGTTCCACAATAAATACAACCTTCTAACTCACGGGACGAGCGGATTCATGGTGAAAGCGTGCGTTCAGAAAGGAGCAGCAGATGAGACAATAATTTTGGTGGAGACTTTGAAGGGGTTGGCGATAAAGGAGGGGCTCGAGAAAAAGGTGCCAACCTTTATGGCTTGCCTGCCCTTCGACGAGAAGCCGGATTTGTATCCAACGTTAGAAACGGCCTGTCCAAGCGAAGAGGAGAACATATTGAGTCAGCTCATACTGGCCAACATATTTGTTAAATTTATAAATTTGGGGACGCCCACAGGGGCGAAAAAGTTGAAGGTCACAGTTGGGCAAAAGGAGTTATTATAGCTAACCTAAGTAAGCGCCAAGCATGAAACTTTTCTCCCTTTTTTTCAAAAACTTTATATTTTTATTTTTTACCATCCCAAAGCAACCTTGAAGGCAAAGGGGAGCGAACCGCCAAGCACTCCAACAACGAGGAAAGACCAAAAAAAGGCTGTGGTAAGCCCTATGTGCTCCCTCCCCTTCTCTCCAAAAAGATTGTACACAATCCACAGCCCTCCCGGAGGACCTATCACCAATCTCAAAGTCCCGTAAAAAACGGAAAAAATCTTTCCTAGAATCACATTGTATTTCACAATCGCAGAGCCCGTGAGAATGGCATTGCCACTCTCGAGTGCATACTTCGAAATCATGTACGAGTTCTGCGCAGGGTTGCTCAGCTCTGCAAGAATTTTGGGGAAAAATGTCAGAAAAATGTCAGAAATGTCAGAATCAGAAAACGTGAAAATGTTTTGGACTCAGGGAGGAGCTAAACTCACCACCAAAAAACATAAGCAACATCGCAGAGAGGTGACCAGCCTTGAGCTTGCGGGCCATGGTCATGTAAGAAAATGTGGCAATGTGGTGGAGAAGAAAAAGAGGATCTTCACCAGGGAGAACGAAAGGGAAAAATTTCGAAGAGGAACCGGGGTTGTAGTCTTTCATGAGAATCAACAGGAAATCTTGTAACATGTAACCGGAGCACCATTCCATCAAAGTCATCGCATCGTTGTACCAAAGGACAGAAGGAGCATCCTTAATTGTCGCACAAGGATCCAGTCGGTGCTGAGTGATCAGTGTCCAGAGAGGATAGAGCAGAAGAGTGCTATGTGTAATAGATACACAAGACGCAATTGTCTCTTGCGTTGCCTCGAGATGCTCAGGCCAATTACAATAGTTCAGAACAAACCATTTGTAAACCTGCTTTGAAGTTGCCAGAAGGATTGCAGAGAGGAGTGTTATGTTGAAATCTACACCAAAAATTGTAGGGATGGTGGGGAATGGGAGGGTCCGAAGAACAGCCGTTAAAGTCATTTATATATATATATATATGTATTGTAACACACTGAAGTAACACACGAAGGGGCTTTCACTTTATGCTATAGGTTTAAAATTCTGTAAACCAAATTTGACCAAATTGGTCCCCCATTATAACATCTCCTGGCATCTGGAGTCCTCTATTCTATAGATGTCAACCCCAATGGGTCCTCCCCTGCACGAATTGCTGAAATCTCAGTTGTCTACCTCAATAAAACAACAACAAAACACAATTGAGCAGGTTGTTGTCATCGACCTGCTGTCTGATCCATTTGCCATCTTTCGGCCTGTGTTGGAAGAGGACACGAGCTTGCCATTTTTCAATTTGATCAAGCCCAAGCCATCTTCCGGTTTCGTGTGTTTTGCAGATGGGTACATCTCCAATGTTGTTAGACTCGTAGTCGATCAAGTTGGTTCATCCGCTGGTCCAGCTCTAGCCGTTGTGCTTCTGACTGTGGTTGCGATCATCCCTCCACGAGCTGGCCAGAACCAGCGCAAATCGCCCGGTACCATCCCTCTTTGTAGGCGCCTGGTGTGGCCCTCCTCCTCCTCCTCGCGTGACGAGTTCGAGAAACTGTTGACGGATTGGCTATCTTCTCCCATATTTGTTGAAGGCTACATTGGCGCTTGGCACCAGCGTTTGGAGAGCGAAGCGTTTGCGAATCCTGCCCAAAATAATCAAGATGTGGACAGTGACAGTGACAGTGACATTGACATTGGTATTGTCGATGTTGATGTTGATGTTGATGACGACCCCGAGGACGACCCTGAGGAAGAGTATTACTACGGATATGGCGGAATTGACATCAACCCCTTTGAAATTCTGATGGGGGGAGGGCACAAACCTGGGACTTCTTCTGTGAGCGTGAATCCTTCTCCGTCAACAAATTCCTCTCCCGTTTCCTCCTCGCGCACTGCAATCACGAGTGCAACCACCAAAACGACCACCACAGTCAACAGGAACTTTTCCCCTCCACCTATTCCTCCCATTTATCCAACAAATAAATCCAACCTGGTGGGAGTTGTTCGTGCCTGCGAGGCCCTGATGTTTGAGCGAATTTTCGACGGCGACCACAACGACACCGACTCCGACAATGACAACGATTTCTCGGCCGATTCTTCGTCGGATCCCTCCCAACACCAATCCTGTAACTACTACTACCACTTCCCCAAGTGCCGGCAAAGCACAAACAAACGAAGGCAGAGCCTAAAATTCCACCCTCTCGATTTTTTCAACAACAACAGCAACAGCAACAGCAACAGCAACAGCAACAGCAACAGCAACAGCAACAACGATAAGAATAAAAACGGAAGTCGACTGCAACTCCCGATAATAAACGAAAATCATGGAGATTCGTACTTTAAGCGTTCTCTGGTGATAATCACGTCCTCCACGACCACGATTTCAAGTGTGAACGACCAGAAGTTGGCGAAAGATCTTGCTGCTGATTTTGGCAGACTGAACACGCCAATTTCCGTTGTTGACTTCGCCCAACCTACTTCAACTTCACAGTCTCAATCACAATCACAGTTCCAGCTTGCCGACATTCTGTGCTGGGGTAGCGGCGGAGTTCTTCACCGGTGGGGCTCAAATCTGATCCCCGCCGCCAACTGGGGAATTGACCGATTCTACGCGGCCCAACAACCTTCTTCTTCGTCACACCGACTCTCACTCATCAAATACACTATGCACAACCCGTACGATTCGAACAACATAGCGTGGTCCTGCGATCTCGTGGCGACACTACTCACCGAACGACTCATGACAACCTACAGAGGCGCGGAAGCAAATCTGAAAAATTCGTCTTTTCGGATCATAAATTTCGACCCAAAAAACTCCTCGGTCGACCTCATCCTCCCCAGTTTTAGTTTGTCTAAGAACCACCTGTCGCTGACCTACCGCATTCTCTGGAATGTTCAGTTTGTCACTGTAGAAATCGGTCTCCTTGCCGAAAACTTCACTTCGCACGAAGAGAAAATTCTATTTTCCGTCCGCCGATATCTTCACGACGCGTACGGTTTTGACTGCGGTGACCTAATTGACGCGAGTGCCGACACACAGCACCAAAATCAGCACCTTCGTGAGGAGGTTGAACTATCCACAAAATTCGGGAAGTTGAAAACGGATCGAAAATCATCCTGCACTCCAACTCCAACCACCCCAATCGACCCGAATTTGTTTGACACTATCTCGGCACCGCAGCAGCACTTGAGCCTAATGATTGGCAAGCTGATCTGTGGAGAAACGCTTGTTGGTTTCGATTTGGTTGCCTCGACCGTCGTATTCGGCCCAAAAAAAAGCAGCAACAACAACAACAACAACAACGACAGCAAAAGAGAGTCCCCACAAAGTCCTCTAATTTACTTCGTTAAATCAACGCCTCCGTCGCTGTTGAGGAGGTTCTTCCCTCTGGTTTTGTATACAAATAACCCAGTCGATGGAGACAATAATGCCGATGGTGGAGGCGTGGCAGATGGCGGCGATTTGTTCTCTTACATAGACGACGGGGCCCATTTTGGGGGCGGGGGAGAATTCGCAGAGCGCCCAAACAGCGAGACGAACAACAAGGTTGTCACAATTCCAAGCGATGACAGCAGCGATTCCTCAAGGTCAACGCTGTCATTCGTTAAATACACGCGCGCGTCTCTAACCGTAAAGCAGGGGACATCCAATGTGAAGCGTCTCTTGAATTACTACCGCGGGCTAATTGTGAACCCTCCTGGGAGTCACTACAGCAACAACAACAATAGCAACAACAACAAAAATAGCAACAACGATATAGTCATTCTCCCACTGCCACAGCCACCAATGATGACAACTATTATGAAAACAATGGATTTGAACGCTCAAGCCCCTCCAACTCTTGGCCTCACCACAATGTGTCACTGGGTCGTCAAGGTGGAGGACATTGCTAGTGGGCTGACGAGGGATGAGAAGCCAGCAACAGCAGCAGCATCATCACAAGTGCCACCACCTACCCCTTCTGCATTCATAATACCACCAACGCCTACAGTACCAAACGACGAGCAGAACAATACAAACGAAAATCCAAGCGACACAATAACCAACTTAGACGCTGACCTAAAAACGAAATCAAACCTTGCTGTGTCTTCAGCGGAGGTTTCACCAGACGATTGCCAAATTCAAAAAAAAATCACAACGAACATGCTTCCTGAGCAGCTGTCCAATTTGTACTCGTTCAGCACGAGAGTTCTACTCTCCCTCGTTGCGAAACGTCTTGTGGTGATGCACGGTTTTGCTGTTCTAGATAGCAACGTGTCTGGGACAAATGTTGGTGGGGGTTCATCTGTCTTGCTCACGAAGGTAATTGGTTTCAAGAGTTCCTCAAATGATTTTGAGGGGGGAAGGAGCGAGATTCCTTTGCAGGTGATGATCAGTGAAGTTTTTTTGGGAGACTACGCCAATGATAATGACGATGCAAATGGTGATGGCAGTGGTGATGTCGGTTGTGGCAACGACATCGACGTTGGCAATGACAACGACAGCAATGGTTATGACCATGATAATGGCAAGGGTAATGACACTGGTAATGACAATGACATAGACAATTCGAATGAAATTACCATTGGTATTAACAATGGTAATGACAAAGACAATGACACTGACACTGACACTGACACTGACACTGACACTGACATCGACAATCTCAATCACAATCACATTCCCAATATTATTCCCAAACCCAATCCCAGTGACAGCAACAAAATCAGCGACAATGACAATGACAATGATGATGACAATGATAATGACAATGACAATACCGCCGACAACAACGTCACCGACAACAACATCGACAAAAACAACGATGACAAAAACAACGAGGACAGCAGCAAGAATGCAAATAGTTGTACACGCTGCCTCTCGGGTGTTCTCCTTTCGGTGCAATCGCCGGGCCCGATGAACTCAATCCTCCCTCACCACTTTCTAGAGGACAGCAGCGACAAGGCAATCATCAACAGCCAAGTTATCTCAACGGTTGAGAATATTCGCCTAAATTCGATTGCTGTATCCGTTAACATGAACGCGTGGTTATTGATGATATCCGCGAATACCTTGGCGGGGGGGGATCCGGCAGTTCGCCAGAAACAGTTTCTCGAAATTGTAAAAATCTTACTTCCTTTTGCGACTGAAACGAGCAGGTCGGCAATTCGCTATTTCGACGAGGTCCAAACTGGCAATAAAGAGGGCGGAGAGAACAGCAACAGCAACAACGACGTCGTCAATACGCCTAAAATAGCCAACCATACCCTGAGGGAGCTAGATTTGCTCATGTTCAAATCGTTCGACGTGAAAAAGAGCAAGAATTCTGCCACACTGATTCCGCTCTGTGCCGGAGAATCTAGCAACAGTGAGCCGGACAACTACTTTTTTTTGCCAGTTGATGACAACCCAAATGATGGCGGCAGGGCTAATTTGGAGTTTGCGTATGTGGTGAAGTTTGGAGGAGCGATTTTGAGCGACAGCAACGGTGACGAGCAGCATCATCATCGGGACGTGACGGTCTTCAGGGTTTGTAAATCGGACCTTTACGGTGAGGGTTTTGCGGAAAGCGATTTCGACGGAGCCACTGATGAGGACGAGGAGGAGGACGAGGACGAGGACGAGGACGAGGACGAGGATAAAAAGGGGGAAGCCCACGTTCAAAATGTTCTAGCTAGAATTGAGAAACTCCACAAAATCAATTTTTCGCGAGGAGGTTTTTATGCTCTGCGGCAGGTGGAGGCGGTAACCACTTCTGCAACCATAAGCAACACAATCACCACGGTTCCACGTCGGCTTGGTGAAAGTGACTTCCACTACATGATCACGTCTCGACAGCTGACGACCACGACACCGATGACACAGGTGACAGAGCTTTGTGCCATTTCTGGATTTTGCTTGTCAGGGGAAGAGGTTGAGACCAGCACAACCTCCTCTTCGATCGGTGGCAAGAAGAAGAACCCAGCCTTGTCCCTCAATAGCGTTATTTCGAGCTTTTTGACGCCGGTCCAGTTCAACAAGTCTGGAGGTTCCAAATCGGGCCAAGAAGTTTCTGAGCAGTGGTGGTTTTTCCCCGGAAATCCAATCGATGACGACGCTGCAACCAAGAACGCGCTAGAGTTCATTCTTGGTGGTGATAGTGGTGATGGCACTGGCAGTCGCAGCTTAAATATAAATAGTGAGGAGATGGTTGCTACAATTGAGAATGCTCGCAACTTCAACGATGACGATGACATGGACATGGAAGACAACGAATCAGCGTCGGGTGGGGTTTGGGCGGGCTGGGGAGGCAGCAACAAGTACATGTACCAGCAGGGTTCTGGTTACAACAGCGACGGATACAGTGATAGTGACAGTTCGAGTGGGAGCACAAGCGGAGGCAGCAGCTCCAGCAGCGGGAGTAGTGAGAACAAAAGCGATCACAGCAGCAACAATTCTTCGAAGTCCAACGGCAGCAATATCAATGACGATGATAGCGACAGCGAGAGTGCCCCGAGCACCACCACCCCGCTAAAGATCGACACCCTCAATGACAACGAAAGCAGCAATGAAAATGATGGTGACGCGCGAGTCGACGCGTTCGCCGCAGATGATTACATGGACGAATACGATGATGACTTAAATTCTGGGCTTTTCAGTCCCTCGCCGAACAGCGGAGCGGGTGCTGCCTTTAACGAAGAGGTTTTGCCGTCGTTAGCCTCGACACCTTCCAACAACAGCAACAACAACAACAACAACAACAACAACAATTGTGTCAAAGAATACGAATCTGTGACCCCTGTTGTTTGCTTTGCGGACGTAATTTCGGCATTCGTCAACAGCGTCTCTGCCAACCAATCAACGACAGCAACCGTGACGCAAAAATTTCAGCGGCCAATTTTCTTCCGTTTCGAGCTTGACGGCGAAAGCTTCGAAAAAGATACAAGCATAGCTTCAAAGGGAAGCAAGTCGAGCGTTTTGACTGGTGTCATGTGTCTCAAGGGAGGAGAGAGCGTGCGTTTCTTGGGAGAGAGTCACGAGGATTCGGACTCGGGTTCCGACGAAAATAATAAAAATGACGACGCTGAAGACGACAACAAATACAAAGACGTCAACAAAGACAACGACGAAGACGACGACAATGACAACGACAATGATAGTGACAATGACAACGAAGACGACGACGACGACGATGGCATGCTCAGCGAATTGTCCCCCTTGCAATGTAGCGTAATAATCAATCTCCATAGGAGCTTGACGTCGTTCTGCGGCGGGCAAACGTTGCAGAGGCTAAAAAATGTCGCTGAGTCTGCCGCTAAGGAGAAGAAGCTGAAAATCCTTGGGGTGCCGGAGGTTAAACTGGCCCAATCTGTTTTTCGAAAAATTATTCGGAGAGGCTCTCAAACAAACAACGTTTGCATCGTCGTGGTTCCCGTTGGCTTTCAATTCGCTTCGTTGGCGTCGACGACGAGCGCGACAACAACGAGCTCGACGACGACGACGACGACGACGACGACGACGACGACGACGAGCAACAACGAAGTGAACATTTCGGATTTGAACAACAACAGCAACTTTCAGGAAGTTCTCGTCGAGGGATTGAGCTCTTTTCTTAGCATTTTTGCCAATGAAGAGCGAGCAGACCAGGGGAAGTACGGCGATTCCGATGTTGGCGAATTTGGGACCTTAGTCAAAGTCACCGATAAGCTCTTTTACCTATTTGGCGGGATCAGTTGGACCTTCCTGAAGTTGCGAGAAACGGCCTCCGACCTCGTCATTGAAACCCACCACCCTTCGAGCGAGTCTGAAACGATTTGCAGCATTATCAAGGCTGCCGCTACAAGGGTGATAAAGCACGTGCAGACGCTGTTGCTGTTGGAAGGCTTGAACAGCAGTCGTGTTGGGTCCAACTTGATATTTGGCGAAAAGGGTGGCGCTGAGGAAGTAGGTGGTAATGACGACGAAGCTCTCGCGGAGGATGGAGCGACGAATGACGACGAAAGCAAACCAAGTATCACGATAACTGCTGAAAAAACAACAGCGGCGCCGTTCGCGTGCCCAATCGTTTACTCGGTGCTTCTCACCTTACCGCCACGCTCCCCTAACCCGGAGCTGGCGATATTAAGCTTGGAGAGCTCCGTGCTGTCGCCCTTCTCGATCATTAATAGGCGAGGGACGTTCGTGTACAAGGACACGGTCGGAGGAGTGTTCTACCTCCGGTTGCAACCGGAAGAGGATGAAATTCGTCTGAATGTTTTTGGGATCGACAAGATCGGCGTGGATCTGTCACACCAACTCGTCGACTTGCTACGAGAGAAGCTGAAAATACTTGGACTGGAGGGCGTTAGCGCCATCTTGAACAATTTTAGTGGCGAGAATGCTGGTAATAACAGCAACGAGCTTTTTGCCAATGTGAGCCAAGCGGAAATGCTCAACAGGGACGATCTGACGTTTCTCCGGACGTTGAGCGGGACCACCAGTAACCAGGAGCAGGGCTACGTGCTTCCCACTCTCTCTCCCGTTAGCAACAATGCGTTTGCTAGAGAATTCTTGGCTTTCTTTTGCCAAAATTTGTTCGGTTCGGTAAGCAACAGTATGAATAGCAGCGCAGGGTCGTTCTTCCGGCCGTTGTTCTTTCCGGATAAAAATATGAGGGGCAATGCGGGGGAGGGGGCGGAGGTGGAGGGGGGGGTGGAGGCGGAAGCAGAAGCGGAAAAAGAAGCGGAACCAGAAGCGGAAGCGGAGGTGGAGTCGGGGGTGGAGTCGGGGGTGGAGTCGGTGGCGGACTTGGACTTGGAAGGGACGGAAGGCGAAGAACCTCTGCCGCCAGTCGAATTTGCTCCTGTTGATAGGAAATTGGGGGAACAACTTCTCTTCGGCGACAACGTCGACGGCAACAACAAGCGAAAGAGCAAAAAAAACAAGGGGAGCAAGAAGGTCGCCACCGCCGTTGCCAGCACAATAATTTATTACAACAGCAACCCACCTTCTGCAAATAACAAACCGGCTCTGTCTCTCTCAAAGGCGGAAGAGGCAGAGGAAACGCACATTTCTGACAAACTACACAAACAGTCGGGGAAGGGGGTCGCTCTAATGAAGATTTGGGTGGGGAAGATTCCGGCCGACAAGAATGGAGATTTTGCGAGCAGTTATCGTTACAGCAACAAAATCAACGATTCCTATAAATCTGTTTCCAGCGAGAGTTTAACACTTTCCACGAACCTCAAGTTCCGCTACGTGCTCGTGATGCAAGTTCTCAACACGACGTTAAATGTGGCGCCTCTGATGTCTTGGCTGGAGTTCTGTTTGAGGCAAACGGTGGTGGATTTTGGAGTTGAAGAAATAATCAGATACTCCAAAGTTGCCGAGTCGAGACAGCGCCACAACAGCAATTGTAGTGAGGACAGTGGCGGCAGCGGCGGCGGTGGTGGTATGGCTACAACAACTTGGAGACACAATTGCCCGTGTTACTCGCTTCTGCAGGCTCGTTTTCAGCAGGCGGCCAATGTGACATCCACAACTTCCACTGCGACGGAGACTCTCCCAACGCCAAGAACAATCACTACCTTGCATCTTGAGGGGCTGATAGACGGGTTGGGGCTGAAAACACTCATGACGGAGGTGATGGAGGATGTTGTCGGTGACATTCTGCTGGGCAACAGTGGAGAGGAAGGCGCAATTATTTGCAGTCGAACGGATGAAAAGGGCGCTCGGAGGAAGGGGCAGGACGAGGGGGAAGATGAGGACCACGACGACTCAATTCAGATGCAAGTCACCAGTCCCGTTTACACCGTTATATACGGGCTGAACCCCGCGAGGATGAAAGATGAAAATATAATTTCGGACAAAGTCAATTCCTCTTTCAAGTACCGGCTGTACCCTTCGAGGGTTCCTTCTGATCCTAGTGGGGAGGGTGGAGGGGGTGAGAACGACCACAGCGAGTGGTTTTTGAGCGCGCTGCGCGCACAAACTGTTGACAAGTGCTACGTAAACAACGTTCTGCTGGAGGAAGAAAACGACGAGGGCGAGAACGAGGGCGAGGATGAATATGAGGACGAGAATGAAAGTGAGAGTGAGCGGGTACAGGAGCAGAAGCGGGATCAGGAGCGGGAGCGGGAGCAAAAGCAGGAGCAGGAGTTGGAGCTGGAGCAGGAAAAGAAGGATGCTGTTGGGGACGCGGGTTATTACCGCTCCACTGCGTTCATCTACACAGCTTCGCGTTTGAAAAGATCGCTATTTCTCTACAACATCCACCCCGACAAGGTGAAAAGGGTCGAGGCGAGGATGCAGGAGATCAACAAAAAGTTTTGCGTCGACGATTATAGTTTTAGCGACAGCTGCAGCAACATCAAACGCAAGAAGATGGGAATTGAAAGCTTCTCGTTCAAGCACGTGTTGGCAGCCAACAAGAAAGACCCTGTGCAACAACACATTGAGATCAACGATGAATCCTCCGACGATGATGAGTTCGAAGATAGTGCAGCGTTGTTTTCGCAAAAATTCGTGTTTAGAGGATTTGGCATTGACAACGACGACGAGATTGACAACGACGTGTATGACAATGGCATAGAGAATGACAACCACGGGGACGTTGACGAGAGCAAGGTTGTCGTTGGTGGTGATCTGAAGAATGGAGAGGAAACTGTTGAGGG
>BRYC01000107.1:3903-14180 GCA_030267985.1 Parmales sp. scaly parma | reverse complement strand
CCCCCCCCCACAAAATTATTTAGGCCGACGACGGCTCCTCCTTTGAGGAGGGCATGCTGAAGCTTCTCCGCACGCTCCCCAAGGTTTTGAAGTTCCTCCCCTCTGACAAGGCGGCCGACGCCCGCACCTTTATGATGTCGTTTCAGTACTGGCTGGGGGGTTCACCCGAGAACCTCGAGTCCTTCCTATTGATGATCGGCCAGGACTACGTTGAGGACGTGGTCAAGAACATGGTCGGCAAGGACAAGATTGTCGCCGAGGACCCGGTGCTGCTGCCCGACAAGGCGATCTGGCACCCCGTTGCTCCGTCGATCGTGTTCGAGAACGTCGACTCGTACAACCTTTGGTACGAGAAGGAGCACTGCGTGGACGCTGGGATTGACGTGCAGACTGCGCCTGTTGTTGGGATCATTCTGCAGAAGAGCCACATCAACACCAAGGACGACACGCACTACGTGTCGCTGATCTCCGAGCTTGAGTCCCGCGGCGCTCGTGTCGTGTGTATCTACTCGGGAGGGCTCGACTTCTCCGGCCCCGTCGATGAGTTCTTCTACGACTCGAGTGGCAACACCGTGGTCGACTCGGTCATCAACTTGACCGGCTTCGCGCTGGTCGGTGGTCCCGCGAGCCAGGACCACGCCAAGGCGGTCAAGGTGCTGAGCAAGCTGAACAGGCCGTACATGTGCGCCGTGCCCTTGGTGTTCCAGTCGTTCGAGGAGTGGCAGAGCAGCGAGCTTGGGTTGCATCCTATCCAGGTGGCGCTCCAGGTGTCTCTCCCGGAAATTGACGGCGCCATCGAACCGATCATCTTCGCCGGTCGCGAAGGAGCCACTGGAAGGTCCGTTCCCTTGGCAGATCGCGTGAGCCTGTTGGCCGACAGGGCCTTGAAGTGGAGGTGAGTGAGCGTGCGAAACAAACATTTTCATGGCTATTTCCTTTTCCATTTCCATCCACTACTGAACTAACCTACTCAACTATTTTGGGCGCAGTGCTTTGAGGATCAAGGAGAACAAGGACAAGAAGATCGCAATCACTATCTTCTCCTTCCCTCCCGACAAGGGCAACGTCGGAACGGCCGCCTACCTGGACGTCTTCTCCTCCATCGGTGCAGTCATGAACGAGCTCAAAACCAAGGGTTACACCATCGAGGGCATGCCCGACACCACCGAGGAGCTGATCGACACCATCCTCAACGACAAGGAGGCCAAAATTGCTTCTCCCGAGCTGAACGTCGCCTACAGGATGAGCGTGGACGAGTACCAGGAGCTGACGCCGTACGCCGGCGATCTGGAGGAGAACTGGGGCCCCCCTCCCGGAAACTTGAACTCCGACGGCCAGAACCTTGTCGTTTACGGCAAGCAGTTTGGCAACGTTTTCATCGGGATTCAGCCCAGTTTCGGCTACGAGGGAGATCCGATGCGGTTGCTGTGAGTTCATATTATAGTTGAATACAATCATTTTGGGCGCAAACTAACCCAACAATCTACATTTTTTTTTCAGATTCGCAAAATCCGCATCGCCCCACCACGGATTTGCTGCCTACTACACCTTCCTCGAGAAGATCTTTGGGGCCGACGCCGTGCTGCACTTTGGGACGCACGGAAGCCTCGAGTTCATGCCCGGAAAGCAGGTGGGCATGTCAGGAACTTGCTACCCCGACAGACTCATCAACTCCCTTCCCAACATTTACTACTACGCGGCCAACAACCCGTCCGAGGCAACCATTGCCAAGCGCCGAAGCTACTCGGCCACCATTTCCTACCTGACCCCCCCCGCCGAGAACGCCGGGTTGTACAAGGGATTGAAGGAGCTCAAGGAGGTGAGTGGATTTGTTTCATTTGACAATGTTAAAAATAAAATTGTTTCTCATTCTAACCCTCGCACCACCTCGCACCACACCACACCACACCACACCACGCAGCTTATCTCTTCCTACCAAGGACTGAGAGAGAACGAAGGCCGTGGCCCCGCAATCCTCAACTCCATCGTGTCCACCGCGTGGACGTGCAACCTCGATAAGGACATCAAGGACCTTCCCCCCGTCGAGACCTTTGACGGAAAGACAATCACCTTCGAGGAGCGAGACTCCATCGTCGGCAAGGTGTACCAGCGAATCATGGAGATCGAAAGTCGCCTCTTGCCGTGCGGCCTGCACACTGTTGGGGTCCCTCCCACCGCGGAGGAGGCCATCGCCACTCTGGTGAACATTGCGCAATTGGACCGCGCCGAGGACAAGATCGAGTCCTTGAACAGGCAGATTGCCGCGTCCATCGGCAGGAACATTGACGACATCTACAGCACTTCCAATGCCGGCGTGTTGGCCGACGTGGAGCTCAACGAGAAAATTGTCCAGGCTTCCCGGGCCGCCGTCCGCGCGCTGGTCATGGAGTCGACCGATGGCGACGGGAGGGTCAAGGAGGTCAAGTCTCCGCTGGACGAGATAGGCAACTTCTTCGGAAACATGATTGGCAAGAAGCGCCCCTACGTCGAGGCTATCATTGACGGCGGCTTCCCCAAAATCAACCCCGAGCGGCTGGTTCCGTTGTTCGACTACTTGGAGTTCTGCCTCAAGCAGATCGTCGCAAACAACGAGCTCGGCGCGCTAACCAACGCGCTGGACGGGAAGTACATCGTTCCAGGACCCGGAGGGGACCCGATCCGCAACCCCGACGTGCTGCCGACGGGCAAGAACATGCACGCGCTCGACCCTCAGTCCATCCCCACCACGGCGGCGGTTGAGTGCGCCGAGAACGTGTGCAAAATCTTGTTGGAGCGCCTGTACAAGGAGAACGACGGCATGTACCCCGAGAGCATTGCCTTCACCCTGTGGGGAACCGACAACATCAAAACGTACGGAGAGAGCCTGGCGCAAGTGTTGAGCTTGGTGGGGGTGAGGCCTGTTGCCGACAGCATCGGGAGGGTCAACAAGGTCGAACTGATTCCTTTGGAGGAATTAGGAAGGCCGAGGATCGACGTGGTCGTGAGCTGCAGCGGCGTGTTCAGGGACCTGTTCATCAACCAGATGAACCTGCTCGACAGGGGAATCAAAATGGCGGCCGAGGCCGACGAGCCTCTGGACCAAAACTTCGTTCGCAAGCACGCCATCGAGCAGGCCGAGGAGCTGGGAATAGGGGTCAGGGACGCCGCGTGTAGAGTTTTCAGCAACGCCGCAGGGAGCTACAGTGCCAACGTCGGCCTAGCGGTGGAGAACGGCGGTTGGGAGAACGAGGAGCAGGTGTGTGAGAGTTAGGGGGGGAGCAGGGGGGGGAGGGAGGGAGGGAGGGAGGGAGGGAGCAACAATTCTAACACGAAATTATTTCAATCGGCGCAGCTGCAGAACCAATTCCTCGAGAGGAAGGGCTTCGCCTTCAACGCCGACAAACCCGGAATGATGGAACAGCAGGCAGACCTGTTCAAGAGCGCGCTCAAAACAGTTGACGTGACCTTCCAGAACTTGGACAGCAGCGAGATTTCACTCACTGACGTCTCCCACTACTACGACAGCGACCCCACCAAGGTGGTGCAGGGCCTGAGAGACGACAGGAAGAAGCCCATGAGCTTCATGGCAGACACCACGACTGCCAACGCCCAGGTTCGAACTCTGAGCGAAACCGTCAGGCTGGACGCCAGGACCAAGCTGCTGAACCCCAAGTTCATCGAGGGCATGCTCGCAACCGGCTACGAGGGGACCAGGGAGATCACCAAGAGGCTGAGGAACACCCTCGGCTGGTCTGCTACTGCGGGAGAGGTGGACAACTTCGTCTACGAGGATGCCAATGACACTTTCATCAAAGACGAGGAAATGCAGCAGAGGTTGTTGAACACAAACCCCAACGCATTCAGAGATATGGTCACCACCTTCCTGGAGGCCAACGGGAGGGGCTACTGGGACACAGATGATGACAACATTGACAAGCTGCAGGAGCTGTACCAGGAGGCAGAGGACAGGATCGAGGGGGTTTGAATTAAGATTTGATTTTTAGGAAAAATAAAGATTTGGGGAGGGGAATTTTTAACTGAAATTGCATTGCATTTGCGCATTAATTGTTTAATTGTTTATGTCTAACTACTACTCTTCTGATGTAGCGCAGAGTCGCGCTAAGGACTCAGAGGCGTGCTCGGCCAGGTCCCACATGTTTGCTTCCTGGAGGCAAGATTTAAAAACCGCCATTTTTACGATGCAAAACTTCCCAGCAGCCTTCTCGATGCGGTTAATGCGGGTGTTCAAAGCCTTTTCGCTCATTGTCCGAATTCGCATCATGCAGTGCTCGTGGGTAGCTGTAGTGCACTGCTTCTCCATAATATCGGTCAATTTTATTCCGGACTTCGCAAGAGCGTTGGCAGCACGGAGGCGCGCTTCCCGGCATTCAATGATGCGAGCCGCGCGCTCCACGTGGATCTCCTCTCCCGAGAGTGAGGTGAGGAGGGCCAGCTCGCCATTGGGGTCTAAGCCTTGGAGACGAAGGGACTTCTTCCCCTCTTGTGGTAGGGGTTTTGAGCTGGGTTTGTTTTTTTTGGTGGCGGAAGGGGTGGTGGGGGTGACGGTTGCCCCTGAGGCTTTGAGATTGGAAATTCGTTCCTCGTTCTTTGACAAGAGGCCAAGGGCAACCAGCTTCGCATTGTTCACGACAATCTTGTCATATCGTAGTTGCTCATACTCTGATAGGATTGGGAGAGGAGACAGAGGTTGAGGGTGATCCTCTTCTGTGGTTTCGCTCGTGGCTAGCTTCCGCTTGCTAATAATCGGCATTAACAGCAGCCTGCGAGGAAATTTTAAAATATTCAATTTCTCTTGAATTCTCAATTTTTTGTCAATTTTTTAAGTCACCGGTGCCGTGCCCAATTCAAATTCTGGGACTGGTATTCGTCATCACACAATGATGAATGCAATGCATGATGCTGCTTCTTCCTCTTCGCTAGATTGTTTACCTTCTGGCCTACCTTCGTCAGTTGTGCCTGTGACGGTTGCAGTTCTTGCCCCACTTACTTTAATGGTGCCGCTGGCGGCCCCTCTTATCACTCCTCTTGTGGCACCACTCGTTGCCGTGACAGTCGTGGTCAGTGCCGTGTCTGCTGTATCTGCTGCCACCCTCTCCAAAGGGAAAGGGAAGAATAAAATATCTGAGTCTCTTCACCCCCTCCACCGATCCTTGCAAAACATAACCACAATGTTGGACCCAAATTATTGGGAGGCGTGCTGTCCTTTCCTCAACGTAAAACGAGACGACACGGTGGATTCGACCAGTCCCCTCCCCTCCAATCAACCCGCCTTAAGTTCAAATCCCAATACGAGTCCTTGCAACATCAACGAGGCAAATAAAACCGCTGAGCTCCACTCCCGGGGGTTCTTCCACATTCCATCCACATCTCTGAACTTCCCCCAACACCTTATCCACAACCTCGCGAAAGGCGTTGTCCAGCTTAGAAACCTTGGCCACGCCGCCTCGGCAATCTCCTCTTATGACGAGCACTGGACTCTCCAGAACCACCTCACCCCCCTGATAACCCGGATCACCAACCTCCCACCAAGCGGCGATTGCTACAGTTTCTACGTGGACGCCGCCTGCCCATCCGGCTTCGTTGGCGCGCACCGCGACAAACCAATGGCAACAATTGACAGTTTTCGCGACCCGCCCAACAATAATGCTCCCAAATACGTGACCGTTTGGGTTGCCGTTACGCCGGCCACGCCGTCGTCCTCGTGCCTCTACTTCGTGCCTAAAAACCACGACGAAGGTTACTACAGCAGCGGGGATGCTCTCGATGTCGTTCTCCCCGATCCATTGTCGTGGCAAAACATCTTTGCGGCTCCCTGCTCGCCTGGCGACCTGCTGTGTTTCTCCCACAGGGTCGTCCATTGGGCCAGCAGAGCGAAGGACGGAGCGGAACCTCGCGTGGCGCTCTCCTTCGCCATGTCCGATCCCGAATTCGAAACTGCGAATTTCGTTCAAACCCCCTACCCTCCTCTCAAACTTCGCGTTGGCCTCACTGCTGCTCAAGCAATCATGTACAACAGCCAAGTGCCAATGCACAAGCACGAGCTGGCCCTCAACAACAGAATTTTCATGGCGAGCAAGGGATTGTTTCATTCGGATTATGCACAGCGCATTTCCCAGGAGTCTCAATACTTAAAGTACAAAGCGAAGAACGCCGGCGTGGCAAAGAAGATCGACATGAATAGGAATTAAAATTAGAATTTTCCGAACGCTCCTCACTTGATTTCATTAATATTTAAAAACCTTTATCAAGAGGCGAAAGTAGTGACTCACCAATGCCCCAATTAAACCTACCCTAACCCTAACATTTTGAACGTTTTACATAAACAACCAAACTCATTTTATTTTACAATCCAAATGTTACGATTGTGGCTGCTAGCCAACCCTGCGTCGCTCTTGTAATCGTCGTACACTCTATAGCCCTCCTTCTCCAGGATGCTAACAATTTCCGCGGTGTTGCTTAGTGTTTCTTCGTCTGGATCGGCTCGCTTCGGATTATCCCGCTCCAAAACCATAACGTCGAACGAGAATTCGCTGAAGTCAATTCCCTTGATGACCTCAAGTTCGGCTCCTTCGACGTCCAAGGAGAAGAAATTCACGTGCTTGATTTTCACGATTTCCAGCAAGCTGTGCAGCGGCATGCAGGTCAGCGGAACGCTGTTGGTGTTGCCCTGCGGAAACCACATCCTCTTGAATCTGTCTGTCATGAACTCCCAAATCCCTCCGACCGCGTTCTCTCTGCTCCGGGCAAAGCTAACCTGCATGCACTCCCCACAGCTCGCAGCATGGAATAGTGCCTGGCCCGCTCTCGTGCTCGTCAGAGTCTTGTAGTTCTCCGGGTCCGGCTCGATGAGCACCCCGCGCCACTTCAAATATTTATCGTGCTTGATCGTATTGGAGAACTTGTGGCCATCCAAGGCGCCCATTTCTAAAAACACGCCGTTCGTTTTTCCCTTGAAGAATGTGTCGAAGGAGAAAATATCCTCGGAGGACTGCGAGGCTGCGTTTTTAAGGAACTCGGCGCGGTCGGAGAATTCAGGCCTTACGTCAGCATAGTTGGAGAGGTGCATGTTTTGGGGGCCGGAGGGGTCGGCCATGTCGGACCAAGTGGGTGGTTTGTACTCTGGTTGGGGGCAGTTGGGGGGATTTGGCGTGGAAGGGGGGGAGGTGGAATCATTGATGGAGGGGGCTGCAGGTTTGGATTCAATGTTGTTGTTTTTTGCCTTGGCCATGGCGTCCTCAAGTTCATCTGCCTTGGCAAGGAGAGCTTCGGCTTTGGCCTCAGCATCTGACAGCAAGTCGCCGGCCTGCTGGATGTTGTACAAAACCTCTTTCTCGTCATTTTGCACTGGGTTTGCTGGGGTTGCTAAATTGTTGTTGTCCGGATCAATAGCAAAGAACAAGTTTATGTCAAGGAAGAAAACAAGGAGAGCAAAGATTCCAACTGTGATGGCAACTGTTGTCTTGTTGATTAGGCTGGCGCCCTTGTTGCGTGCAGCCATGGTTATCTTATCTTGTCGTCTGACGTTTGTCGTCAAGTTTATTTTTTTTTCCCATCATTTTTGATAATTTTTAGATACGCAAGCAGATACGCAAGCATAATCGCATGTCTTCCTTCCGCTCCCGCCAAATGTGTGCAGGGCTTGTCGTTTTTGTTCTCCTTGTCGCGTTGAGCTTCGAAGCAAACACCTCTCTGGACGAACCAACGATTGTCGAAAATGTAAAATCCAAGAAGCTTGATTTTGAAGAGCAGCAGAAGAAGAAGGACGCGGTCCATACCCCACCAACACCAATACCAACACCAACACCGCCAACACCAATAGAAACTCCCAGCCCCACTTCCACAGCTCCAAAGCCCTCCCCCAACCGGCAACATCTCTTCTCGGACCCATCAATCTCCCCCCCCTTCTCTTCCCTCTCTACCATGTTCACCTCAATCAACTCCTCCCCAACCCTTAAATACGTGCTTTGCAAGAACATGAAATTCTCAACAGCAGCGAGCGGCCGACACCAATCCACCAAGGGACAAGTGATCACAACTCGCGATTACAGCAACCTTGTGAACCCGAAAAACGTCGCCTCCATCAACGACGTGGACATACTGGTGAGCTCAATAGCCGACTTCACCTCCGCGTCTGGAGCAGTCAGAAAGCCCGTCACGCCAACCGGCTCGCACATGTCTTTGCAAATCAGCGGAGTGGAGGTCATCTTCGACCTGCACTACGTTGGCGACAATTTTGTGGATTCGAAGTGGGAGAAGGACATCGTCGAGCGCGGAGTTTTGGAAGTTGTCGGAGAAGGAGATTGGAAATCGGGCATCTACGTGCCCGCCCCAGCCGACGAGTTCATGCTCACTTTGCACCACATGATAGTGCGGAAGAGCAACCCCCTCAAGAGCGAGTACTTGTCCGACCTCAGGATCGCAATGGGGAAAGTAGATGATTTGGGCGAGGAGAACATAGCGAGCGAGGAAAAAATGTGGTCAACCCTGCGGGGGTTCATGGACAAGCACGGTTACGTGTTTGCGCAGCCGCTCGACCCCAACATTGGTTTCAACCCGACTACTAGCTACAAAACAAACAATATAAATTAAATTAGAAACTCTATAATTAGCTCGCATCAAATATCCACAGATAGCAACATTACACACCCCCACCTTCCTATAATCCAGCCTGTGGCGGACTCCCTGCTCGAAATCCTGCAGCCAGAGTGGCATTCATGTCGGCAATGGTCTCTTTGGTCGGATTCTTTTTGTCCCCGCCATTCTTGAGATCCCCCAGACTCTCCTCCAGCTTTGCATTGGTTTGCAAGACGACGAAGCCCTTTTCCTTGATTTCCAGGTCCGTCACATTTTGGTCCTCGGCCACGACCGCCTCTTCCACGCCGTACAGCCCGAGCATTTCCCCGGTGACGCCGTACGGAGGTTTTTTTATCTTGATTTCGCCATCGTCGCCATCGCCCCCCCCACTCTCTTCTTCCATTACGATAATTTGATCCAACAGCCTTTGAGCCGACCTGAGAATAATATCGCTGCGGTGACCGAGCATATCCAGGCGGTCGGTAATTTCCATCGGGTCAATCTCGCTCTCGTCGATGTTGCCAAGGGTCCTGTTTTTGATTGCCATCCTGACCTTGCGTCTGTTCTCGGGGAGGGACAGCTCGGCGTCGGCTCCGACGACCTTGTTCGGTCGGCGCTTCTTGTTCCCCTTCTTGTCAGCCTTCTCCTTTTTCTTTCGCTCTTTCTCGGCGTCTTTCTCGGACTTTTCCTTGGCCTGCGCCGAGCGAAGCGAGATTGTGCGCATTTTTAATGAAGCACGAGCGGACCGGACCAGGCAGCCAAACGAATGTGTGGGTTAGTTTAGTAGTGGATGTAGCCATTATGTCTGTAGCCATGAGCCATTTCGTCTCGATCCATCGCATGAGTCTTCCTCAGGGCTCGCTCGTTTCGCTCGCTCACCTCCTTCTCCTCCTGTTGAGTAATATTGATATTGATTAAATATAAAATTAATTTGTTGTTAGTTCAGAAGTAGTGGATGTGTGTGGACGTACGTGGCACTCACTCACTCACCTCCGTCTCCACGTGGATCAAGTCTGCAACGCTTTCATCGATTAACGCCGCCGTGCTCGCCCCCATGCCAAACAAGCCCTTCGCCGGCTTGATGCTGTCAAGACCCTTGCCCGTCTTCCTCATGTTCGCAATGGCCAGCTCGGTCATCCTGGCGCTCTTAAGCGTCGCCTGAACCTTGAAGTTCCAGTAAAAGTCGAAGACGATTTTCTTCATGGCCAGCTTGATCTGGATTGGGAAGTTCTCCCTCTTCCCGCTCGTGTCGAAGATCACCGCTCTCATGTTCTCGTACGCCACGTCGACGATCTTGAGCATCATTGTCAGCACAATGAAGATCATGAACACAGCGTAGCTGCTGAACAGCACCATGCCGAGCATGGGGCTGACCGACCTCAAGCTGTCGGCGTCAAAGTCGCCCAAACTCAGCATGAACAGGCTCATAATTGAGGTTGGGAAGTCTCTGTACCCCGGGTGGAACTGCCCGAAGGCCATGTGAAAAGCAACCGCGAACGACACGATTGTCAGCGTGTAGACCAAAAACAGCAACCTCATTGATTTTGTTGCTTCTCCGATTGTGGAGGTGAACAGAGACAATTTCCGCGAAACTCCAACGAACCGAAACGACTTGATGAAGGATAGTAGGACGCCGAAGGCGAAGAAGGTGCGGCCCCACGAGTAGTAAACCACCGCGAGTCTGATGTGTGTGTACTGGGAGG
>BRYC01000106.1:0-10318 GCA_030267985.1 Parmales sp. scaly parma | reverse complement strand
TTTTCATCCCCCCCCCCCCCAAAGTTTCTCCTTGTTAATCTTCGCAAAAAATCCTCAGCAATTCATGAACCAACTGTGGCTCTTTGTCCCCCTCACTATGTTCTCCCTAGTGGTGGCCCTGTCGCCCTGTTTCGTCTCTCGCCCAACAATCCCTACCTTCCATAATGTAGAAAATGACCCACACTTCTTCCGGGACAAGGCCAACACCTTGAATCTCTCCAGAACCAAAACTCCCATTCTGATAAAAAATGCTTTCCCAACATTCCCCTTCAAAAATCTTTCTCCGAACAACTCGATAGTCGATCTTGTGGACATTTGTTCCTTCGATGAAACTGAATCCGAGTACGATCAGTTCGTGGCCGACGCTCGCTTCATCACCAAATCTCCTGATGGCGAGTACGTACTCGAACGATCCCCCTTCGCCTCCCCGTCCTGGGTGCTATCAACCCTGTCCGACTCTAAACTCCCTTCCTCTCTCATAATCAATTCGTTTGAGACAATACCTTTTCCTCACTCGAATTCAATTGCGGACTTCGTTCACGATGAGTTTCCGTTTTTAAAGGTGAGTTTCACTCAGTCTCCGCTCGCCTTAAGGAAGACGAGCATAAACGCGCTGGATCTCTCGAAATGGCTGCCGACGGCTACATCCAATCCACTGTTAAACTAACCAACTCAATTCATTTGCGCCTCGTCTCTCGCAGAATTTCGATCTTGCCGATGTCCAAATATCAACTTCCTCTCCCTCCCTCCTCCCCTCCAGCATGGGGCCTCACGTAGATAACTTCGCTGTCTTCCTTGTCCAGCTTCCTGGTGCTCCAAAAAAATGGGAACTCGAATACAACAACAAGAATGCAAATTGGCAAATTTCAAAAATGGAAGAATACAGCCGCCTTAGTCCAAATCCAAGTGTCCGAATTCTAGAAGATTACGGTTTTGGTGATAGGAGCATTTGCAGCGTTGTTCTGGAGGCTGGGGATATGCTGTTTCTCCCACCCCGCGTTGGCCACCACGGATTAGCGATGCCAAACATGTCCCTCTCCTCCGATCCCCCATCAAAATTCTCACTCAACTCATTTTCGAACACACTCTCTATCGGGAGTCGCTCTCCCAGCGGAAAAGAGCTACTGATGCGCCTCCTTGAGCGTGACATGAATATAGATGAAAATTTCTGGAGGGACGACTGGTCGTCCCAACCTCGAGCTCAAGCTCAAACTCAAGCTCGTGGAGAAATAACTTCTTCAATCTCAAACTCGATGAAGAAGACTGTGAAGGACTTCGTAGCCATCATTCTCAGCGATGAGAATGAGAATGAGTGGGAAGCGTTCCTTGGCGAAATCTTGACTGAGGGGGGAGGTGTCTTTGGCGAAATTAAAGACGATGACAATCACAATCACAATCCCAGCTCAGCCAATACACTCACACGTACTGAAGGCATTTCCTTCTCCTTCTCTAAACGCAACTACATACTCTTTGTGAACGGCGAACAATTCCCCTACCTCCAAACCACCCAGCCCCAAATCCTTTCTCTTTGCGAGAATCGAAAACTCAAAAAATCAGACTCCGATTCTAATTTCTCAGCAATCGTCACCCAGCTCTTACAGAAGGGCTATCTGTACGAATCCTATTAATATTTTTAGTTCAAAAAATTTCTTTCTTAAGACCACATCAAATTGTCAATTATTCAATTTTGACCTCGACGAAGCAAAATTGAGCTTCCATTCCAAAATGGTCGCTGAAGCACTTCAGCCGTTGCAGTTTTCCGTCCAAAATCAAATCAAGATCGTCGAACCCATGGTCGTCGTGATCCACGACCCCTCCTTTACGTTTACCTTTACCTTTCGCCGGCAACTCGACGACGACCCCCCCGACCCCCCCATCCCCATCAAAACTTCCATCCACGCTGCGATTCCTTTCCCATTGGTTCTCCACTATACGCACGCTCTCCGCAACGATTTTTTTTTTCTTTGCGCACACCACACCCACACCCACACCCACACCCACACCCACACCCACACCCACACCCACACTTTTCCCCTTTCCCTCCCCCTTTCCCTTCCCCCCACCCCCCCTCCCCCCCGCCTTCACGGGATTGCTGCTACTGTTAAAATGTAAATCAGTCAACGCCAAGATGAAATCTAAGCGGAAGTACTCGTCCTTCGAGCAATCCGCGTTCTTGTCCGCGTCCAGCGTGAAACCGCACAACTCCCGATTCACCATCTCGCCACAAACCTGCTTGTTGAATTTCGCGTAAACGTCCTCAACCCCGAACCTTAAACGAAGGTTGAGAGCAGTGAGCGAGCAAAAATAGTTGAGTAGGTTAGTTCAGTACAGGAGTGGATGTAGCCATGTATAGCATTTTCGCACGGAGTTAGGATTCTTTTTCTGTCACAAGGCTCGCTCGCCGCTTCGCTCGCTCACCCCTTTTCCCCGAACATGCCTATGATGCTCACGTACTCCGCCGTCTCAGCAAGCTCGCACTCGCTCCTGTCTTTATTCCACCTTTGCACTCTGTGACTACTGAAATTTAAATCCCCGGTGACGATGCACCCAGCAACATTGCTGAACATCCTCTCCTCCTCAATTTTCTCCCTCACAAAATCGACAACGACGCCCATTTGCGTTTTCCTCGCCGTCACGCTCTTCGTTGCACCGTCGGTCACCGGCCACCAAAAGGGGTCTGTTCCAGGGTCAGCCTGTGTGTGGGTCGTGAATACCATAACAGTGTTACCCTCCCCCACATCAATTCCCACCCCAACGGTCCCCTTCTGGGCCAAGTAGTCGGCTCCAAGGGCCTCGTTGCCGAACTCCCTCGCTTCCGCCCAAACGATTGGGTACTGGGAATTATAAGAGTGGGTTGGGTTAGTTTATAAGTTTGGCCATTTCCATCTCCATTTAAAAAACCACTCACTTTGCTCATGATCATCAAGCCACTGTCCTGCGCCAAGTAGTAGCCCAACAATGCGGTGTGTAACCGCAAACTTGGAATGGGCTTTTTGACAATGTAAGGAAACGTACTTTTCAATTCTTTGATTAAATCGTTTTTGATAACATCATCGAAAGCTTCCTGAAAGCACAAGCAATCCACATCCTTGTCTTCCATGGCAATCTTCTTCGCCAATTGTGAGGTTCTCATCCTCGGCGGGTTTATGTTCAAGTAGGGCGGTAGGGCCGCTATATTGTAAGTCAACACTTTGAAGTTCTTTAAGCCAGAGATGGAATTGGATCCATACGAGGTTTTCTCGGACGAGCATGAGGTTGCTCGTCGTGGGATTATGACAATTGGAGGTGACTTCATTCCACCTAGTAAATTCCTTTTTCTCCACCAAAAGTTGAAGAGATGCATCGGAAAAAGTGAGAACAAAATGAAGAGGAACGTGGGCAGGAGGATGGGGAGAAGGAGGATGAAGGCTATTATCTTCAATCCAATATTTGGGATTTGTGTGTGTGATTGGTCGTTGTTGTTGTTAGTGGAATTCTTTGGGCGCTGGGCCATCAAGAAGGGGCGACCCATGGGATGTGCTTGAGGTGAGAGATGGGAAAAATTTCTTATAAGTTTGGCCAAAATCACGAATCAGGCCAAAAACACGAATCAACATTCTTTTTTTCTTTCCTTTCTTTTTTTTCCTCAAAATCTTATAATATGGGTGCTCCCACTCTCTAATCATAAGCATTAGAGAGCATCATAAGAAAGCAATCATAAGATATACAGATGTTTCAGAGCATTCGATCCTTCGTAGTTCACGATGGGAGTCGTTCTTGCCACCATGTTTTCCGGATATTGCTTTGATATTGCTGCATTTTTCCTCATTGTACTCACTACACGGCAGTTGGCCACACGCTTGCTGACGTAATTAACAAACTACTGGGAAACAGTTCCTGGCCCATAATTCTTTTGGGTGATCATGGATGCAAACTGACTCGTTTAAGAGCATCGCCACTGATATGCAATTCTTGGAGACAAGAGAGTGACGTGCCATTTTTGATAACGATGAGGTCTTCTTTGCGTTCACCTACTCGTAGTCGGTTGCTGCAATCTTTGCTCAGTTATGCTCTGCGAGGGTTGCTGGTGGCAGCTCAGGGGAACAGTCGAAGGGGAGGTGTTGTACTCGCAGAAGAAACGTTGGGGATGGGAGGGATGACGGAAGGACTGATCTGCGGCTAAAAAAAGCAGCAGAAGAGGTCAGTTTTGGGATTGTCCTCGATCTCATTAAAGAATGGAAACACACTTAAAAGAATAAAAAACTTCTTATCTATATTATCACGCCATGAAATTGCTGAATGAATTGTCCGGTGAATCGCCAACCTCGTGCTTGACCTTCAACAGATGGTTTTCCCTTCGCGTGTGGTCATCTAACATGTCCTTATTCGCTGACCTCTTGAATTCACTTCTTGCAGCCTTCCGTTGCCGCTCAGCCCTAGCCGCAGCCATCCTGTCCTCCTTCCTGTGCGCCTTGGTCTTTTCGATATCAAGCAGCGCCTTCAGCCGGCGCTCCTCGGTCATAATTATTCTCTTCTCCTGCCGTAAAGCGTCGAGATCCGAAGCTTCTTCCAACGCTCGGAGGATGATGCCATTCTTGGCCTCATCCCTCCTACGCTCAAAAATCTTTTGGCGACGAGCCTGCTCCTCCAGGCGAACCTTGTTCTCCTCGTCAATGCGCTCGTTCTCGGCAAGCAGGTCCACGAGGAAGGGGGACCGCTGAGTTTTGGCCTGCCACTCAGCCGTTTTTCGCTGCCGGTTGAGGAACTTCTTCGTTCGGAAGTCACTCTGATCATTTATTATCTTTTGCTTCACCCGGTCACGCTGCTGATATTTATTATTCATTATTTGGGTTGTCTCAGCAGCATCTATAATCCGTTTCGAACCATAGATCTGTTGCTGCCGTTGTGTGGCAAAGTTTGGTGGTGAAGACATATTAATAATATTTGTAAGTTGTGTTGGAAAGGAGGGTATGAGGAGTTTGATTTAATTTGGGATTGGGGGGTTAATAAATTTAAGTAGAAAGAGTGTTGTGTTGGGGGATAAAAGCTTCTTTGGGTGATGTGCTTGAGTTAGTGTTCTTTTTCTGTTGAATGCGGTGTGAAATTTACATTTTTTTATCTCCTCATTTTCCTTTAAAAATTTACACGCTTTAATTGGTATCGTCCAAGATGCCCACAGCAAAAGTCCCACTCACCACCTTTATGATTGTCGCACTGTGTGTGACCCTCCACATCTACCAATTCTTTCTCGATCCGCCGCTCCAGAACTTCACACTGAATCCTAGGCTAATCATTTATGCTCATGAGTACTACCGACTGATAACGAGTACGATGTTCCACTCAGGAATTATGCACCTGGGCATGAATATGCTATCGACCTTGTCCATAGCCGGTGCCCTCGAGACTAGATTTGGATCAGTCCCTCTGGGTCTCTCGATTTTAATCTCCATCCTGTCGACTTCACTCCTCCACGTTTTCGTGACATACGCTTACTACAAGCTCTCGGATGATGCTTCCCTCATCTACGGCTCCTCTGTGGGTTTTTCGGGCGTAATATTTCACCTCGCTGTCCTGGAAGCATCAACTTCACCCCCCAATTCGACCCGAAGCCTTTTCGGGTTTGCGCAGATTCCCACCGCTTATTACCCTGTTGCACTTCTCATTGCGCTGCAGGTGACAAGCGAAGCGAAGCGAAGCGAGCAGCAAGCGAAGCTAGCAGCAAGCGAAGCGAGCTAGTCACAACTAGTGTACAGACGAGAAATATATGCGAGCCACTACTAACCCCTTCGCACCTTCTTCGCATGGCGCAGGTCTTGATCCCAAATATTTCCTTTCTTGGGCATTTGAGTGGATTAGTTATGGGAACGGTGGAAGTGAGTGGCGCTCTTGAAATCATGAAGCCGAGCATCCTGTTTTTAAAGAACAACATAGAAGTAAATTTTGTGGGCGACCCACAAACCACCACAGATGCGAAACCATGGGAGTTTGTTCGGATTCCTGACGATCATGCTGAGAGCGGTATTGGGAGCATTGGGACGCACGCTGAGGGTGGTGGGGTGAGAGGACTTTGTGCTTCGCTGTTCAGCGTTTTACAAACAGCTGTCCAGTGCTTGAAAAATTTGATACGAACGATGTGGGTAATTATTTTTGGTGAGGGATCAACGTCACCATCAATATCATCAATAACGTCGACAGCATCTTCATCTTCATCTTCATCTTCATCATCCTCTACTGCGGTAGTTGGTAACAAGGCAGGGTGGGCCGCGGTACGACGAAGCGAGCAGGAATTGGTTTGACATAGAAAATTCTCACAAATTAGAAGAAAAATCACCATAGTTTAGCGGCTTTTCTAAACTCAATTTTCTTCCAGTTAGGATATCCTCTCCATGTGGCCCTGGTGCATCCAAAACACGTCATAAATGCCGCATCGCTCAGCCATTTTTCGCGCATGCTGGAATCCACATCTTTGGGCAGGTCGTTTTTCGGCACAATCAATTGCTCGTAAGAATATTGCCCAGTGTTAACGGTGAAGTTTGCCGCCGCCACAAGCTCAGCTGGTGGTGCCTGGCTGTTTTTGAATCGTGACGGTCGTGGAGGGACAGCTGGTGTGGTCACGTTAACGTTTCCTTTCGGTGTTTCTGTTTCGTTTTGTTCTACTATTATAGGTTGTTTAATTGGTTTGACTGGTTTTCCTGGTTTGCTCGGCTTCACGGGTGCACCAGTACCAGCCACAACCAGTGGTGGGGCAGCGCTCGGTGGAGGAACCACCGGTCCGTCAATTACCAGGCTTGGCGGGGCAGCGCTCGGAGGCGGGGCAAGCGGCAAGCCCACCAGGTCGCTCAACAAGACTCCTTCCAGCGACTTCAAGTCCAGTGCAAGGTTCCCGGCCATATCCAAATCTGCATCTTTCATTTGGTTATTTATAACTTCCGCAATCTTCCTCTCTCTCTTTTCCTCCTCCTTTGCGATCATGTTCCCAACAATAGGTTTCATTTTCGCCCAGATCGGTGGAAAGTCGTCCTCCTTTGTCCCATAGCTCTTGGGTTGTGGGGCTGGATAGCAAGGCAAGTCCAATTCAACCTTCACGTCGAGCTGCAGCACTTCAATCGGACTTTTTTCGTTCAAGATTTGTGCTCCGTCATCCATGACAAATTTAACATCGCCTTTTTGTTTTTGTTTTCCTATTCCCCCGTCAACGCAGCTGCCACAGATTCGAACCTTGTATGCTTCGTCAATGTGGGGCAGCAGAACTCTTGTGCCGCTGCAACTTCCGCACACGACCAAACCGCAATTCCTGCAGTGGTGCTTCCTGATTAACATTGTGAATTTTTTTCCGCAGCACGTGCAAGCAGAGGCGGATGCATCCGGCCGCCACGCAGGTGCGAGCTTTCCGGTCTCGGCCTCGAACTTCTCCCTGTTTAATTGCATTGTGTCGTTGATCGCTTTGATCCACTGGTCGCGAATGATCTTTGTCTCGGCAAAAACCAAAAAGCTTTTTTGGTCCGACTCAACTGAAATCATGCAATTCACCGGGAGCTCGATGTTCGTTCCATCCTCAGCTTGCGCCGGGGCGGAATTGTCATCAGACGGGGCGGTGATTTGGCACCGCGAGAGTTGAATGACTCTGTGAATTTTGAATTTTGAAGAAACATTGGACGCCTCGCCGTAAATAAGAAGGTCGGAGAAGAGCCAAAACATGAACGGTTTGGGGCCGCGGCGGCACAACTTGTCGAGGAAACCCTCCCTTACGAATGATCGTGTTGGATCGATCAGATCGAAGACCTTCTTGTTGACCATCAATTTCGTCCCCTCCGCAAAGCTCGCCAAAATTGTGACCATTTTCTCGCTCATTTCCTTTTGTCGAATCATTTCGTTATTGTGCTTGGCAGAATTTTTCGTCAGCTCGAAGGCCTCCTTCAGAGTTTGGAAGTCCGGCTCAGTTTCGGGCGTTCTCTTCAGCAGCTCCTCAAGGAGAAGCTTGTACCTGGGCACTCGCTGCACAGGAGTTATCAAAAATGAGTTCAAATCCATCATCTTGCATCGAGGATCAGCTTGTGCATGCTGCGCCGAGCGAAGAAGGTGCGAAATAAATGAGTGGGTTAGGTTGTTAGTCGCTCGTATCCTCGTCTTCCTCAAGGCAATCGAAGAATGAGTGAGACTCACCTGTACAAATTCCTTGTAAGAGGGGATTGTTGATTGAAGCTCGGCATTCAGATTCACTGCGGTCTCGAAGTTATTTAGGTACGATGTAAACATCTTGAAGAAAGGGGCAAACTGCGCAAAGAGATTTTGTCAGTCGCTCCACTTTCTGTCACACAAGGCTCGCTCGCTCGCTTCGCTCACCTGCTTGAAGATTTTGCCCACATTGCGATTTGATAGTTTATTGTCTGCTTGGTCTTTCGTGAGATCTTCTAACAGTTTGGAGTTGAAAGCGAAGAGGGTTTCGACATTGGAGAAGAGGGAGGCTAGGGTTGAGGGGGGAAGGATGTTTGAGGCTCTGAGGGGGTTGATATAAACCAAACAAAGGACTTCCATCTGGTTTACGAATGTGGTTTCAGTTGAGACAATCTCATCCGCGACTCGTATATAAACCGGAATATCGGACATTTGAGGGGAGAAGATGCAACAAGTGAACAAGAAAAGGTGAAAAGAAAAAGATTTAAGGTTTTAAAGTGCGTTCTTAAATAAGATGAACTCTTCTTCTTCTTCTTTGTCCTCTCATCAAACAATCAACCGTGAACCACAGTACCTTTTAGATCTCGTTGCACGGTATGATCTCAACTCCATTACACAGCATGATTTAGACCAGTTCACCCACTTTTCTCAACCCAACAAGTTTTTCCTCACGGTTTTCCTCACACGTTGGAGAAATCAATCTACATCGGAACGGCTCCACACGCTCCAGCTTGGGTTCAATGCGGTCCGAGAGCAAGCTCGTTATCACAAGCATGTTCAAGCTGTTGCGCTTCTTAAGGAATATGAGGGACTCTCGCTGAAAACATTAGAACGGACCAAACCTGGAGAACGTTCAGACGATCACCTAGAAAATATTTCTCGGTGGTTCAAGAGCTTCAAGATTAAATCCACCACGAAGTACGAAGAAGCAGCACCCGTGGCTGTGAAGACGAAACTGAAAACTAATGAGCATTTGTCCGAGATTCAGGTGAGCGAGCGAAGGCGGGGGGGGGGGTGACAGAAGAGAGCGAAGTGACTAGTTTTGACTTGCTCGCCTCGCTCGCGGCTACATCCACTGCTGAAATACCCTACTCAACTAGTTTTTTCGCTTCATTTTGCTCGGCGGCGCAGCTCACCACCATCTCGCAGCATTTGGAAATTATGTTCCTGGAAAGGAATTCTGCGGTTTTTATGCAGGGCTCGAAGGGCGACTATTACTATATATTGGTTGAGGGTAAGATTCACCTTCACTCGGCTGTTTCTGCCAGCCAAGAATTTAAGGCGAGAGAGAGAATCAAAAAAGATCCTGACATTTTGCAGCTAATGACCCAATCAAAAATTGAAGAGTTCTGCGGCAAGCACAATTTTAGCATCAGCAAGAAGTACTCTGGGTTTGGAGAGTTGGCTTTGTTGCACAGCACTTTGGCCGCATCCGATTCGGAGAGGTCATTGACTGCGCTTATTGGCAGCTCCACAGCAATTTTAGTAAAACTTCCGAAGGAACATTTTGACACTGCTCTGAAATCTCAGCACGCAGAGAAGATGGACTTGGTTCTGAAGGTCTCCTTCTTGAAGAACTTCGGTGTGTTCAAGGATTGGAGGACGAGCAGCTTAATCCAGTTGGCGTACTTAATGAATATCCAAAAATCAAGCTTCGGCGACAAAATCACTCTCATCGACTCCCCGCTGAACAGCGTATTTTTCGTCCTTGAGGGTGAGGTCAATCTGATTCGTAAAGTAAAAATTCCAAGAGTGAGTAAGGAAGACAAAGTGACGTACAAAACCCACGAGATTGGCGGAGCAGGCCCCTCGTCAATTTTGGGTGACTTCGAGACGATTATGTGCGGAGCGAACAATTGTAGATATAAAACAACCAGTGTTGTGAAATCTGCGTTTTGCACAACGCTGGTGTTCAGTGTGAACCACTTTGAAGATTTGGTTTTGAACGGACACGATGAGGAAACGGCCAACACGGTGAAAGCGAACTGCCGCGCACTGGAGAGGTTCAGGTCTGACCGTGTGGAAAATTATGTCAACAAGGAGTTGAGTGCGATGGTTCAGAAGAATGCGGAGAAAAAAATGCATGGCATCATGGAAGCGAAGGTGCGGAAAAAGTTCAGCAGAGATCACGGTGTGGGTGTGGGGGAGGGGGGGGGCACCGGGG
>BRYC01000105.1:5061-18054 GCA_030267985.1 Parmales sp. scaly parma | reverse complement strand
CACAACTCCCAGCCGAGGAGGGGCGGAAATAGTGGTGGGGGGGGACGCGGTGGAGGGGGAGGACGCGGTGGAGGGGGAGGACGCGGTGGAGGGGGAGGACGTGGGGGGGGAGGAGGAAGAAACTAAAAATATAAACAAATAAAAACAAACAACAAACAACTCCACTTTTACGCAGCATTACCAGCCACGAGAAAATCTAAAACAACACTGGTTGGCCCGTCGCCAGCGCCGTTCTCCTGGATGCACCTGTTGAGGAAGTGCATGCCCTTGTGCAAAACCCTCAATTCTGCCTCACTCGCGGGAGGGGTGGTCGGGGCCTTGCACGTCTTCTTGTGCTTCTTCCACGCTGCTGTAGAAAATGTTCTTGCACCGTGCGCAAGGTTTGGCGGGGAGGGAGCTGCAGACGTCGCACTTGCGGGTCGGCTTGAGGACCGCCTCAATTTCTACCAGTTCAGCCTTGTCGTACTTCATGTGCTTGATGAACTGGCAGACGGTGTTGTAGGGGCCGTAGATCTCGTGATGTTTGGTGGGGAGGGAGTGGAGGAGGAGGGCGGGGAAGGGGGTGGAGGAGATGTACTTGGGGGTGAGCCGGAGGACGTTTATGATCTCTTTGCACGCATTGAATTGGGTAGACTCGGCAAATTGGAGGGCCGTGGAGCCACCGAGGCTTATACCCTTAACCATATCCTCCCTCCAATAAGCCACTGGTGCGTACAAGCGGGCCATCCCCTTCCAATCCAACGAACGAGCTTCCTCGGGAGTGAGGGAGAGCAAGCCGATGATCTCAGCACAGGCTCCACTCCTACGGGCAATGTCGAGGGGAGTTTTGCCTTCCTTGTCTCGTGTGGTGAGGGCCTCTGGATTCCAGCAAATCGAATACACGCCCACATAGGCAAGAGTATGTGTGTGTGTCTGAGCTTTCGCTGCCATCCAATGATGTGGCAGTCGTCCATGCTCATCTCTCTCCTTGTACTTTCTCAAAAGCAAATCTACGTCCCGATCATGGGTAACCACCATGGCTCTTTGTACCGCGGGCCAATCACGCTTCTTGAGCCACTTGTGGTGCTCATTGGAAGGCATAAGGATATTGCTCGCTCTCTCGTGTAAATATATGAAAGCTCAACCTTTTTTGTTGCACTTAAAAAAGAGTTAATTTCATAACGACACAGTCCTTAGTCGCTCCACAGCCCAAATTTGATAGTATGAATTCACGAAAAAGGGAACGTGAACCAAGCGAAGACCCAAACATTGATCCTGAGCCTGAGCCTGAACAGCAGCCTGAGCCTGAGCCTGAACAGCAGCCTGAGCCTGAACAGCAGCCTGAGCTTGAACAGCCTGAGCCCGAGCCTAAGCCCGAGCCTGAGCCTGAGCCTGAGCCACAATCTCCTCTCTTCAAAATCGATCGTGAACCTGCGCCTGAGATTAAGCCCGAGTCTGAGTCCGAGTCTGAGCCCCAACCGGAACCTGTTTCACCTTCTACTCCTTCCTCCTCTTCCTCCTCTTCATCCTCTTCCTCCTCTTCCTCCTCGCCCGACCCCCCAAAGAAGCAAGACTCTCGAACGCCCCAGGCAACACCAATCCTCAACGCGCCCAAGCTCAACTCTGTCCACCTCTGCAAGGTTCTGAGTATTAAGTCTTTTGGTGCGTTTTTGAGCTTCCAGGACTATGTTCAGACTGCTCGTTGTCACATTTCGAGGATGTCGCCGTTTCCGATCCAGGCTGTCGAAGAGGTTATGAGAATTGGCGAAACTCACAGAGTTCGGGTTGTTCACGTCGCTACTGAGGGCAAGGTCCAAATTGATGTTGCCAAGGTCTACAATGATGAGTACCAGCAACCATCTCCTCAGCAACCTTCACAGCAACCTTCACAGCAGCAATTTCAACAAATTCACACTCAAGCTCTAGCTCAAGCTGTCCAACAACCTCCACAGCAACAACAATTTCAACAAATTCAGCAATCCCTCCCCCAATCTGAATCCCAGGCGCCTCTCCTCGGCTCAATCTACTACTGCAAGGTGCTTCGAATCCAGAACTACGGCGCCTTCATGACGATCGGAAACTTCTCCGAGCAAGGTTTGTGCAACATCTCCCGCATGGCACCTCGCCGTATCAACAGCGTCGAGGAGGCTATGAAAATCGGAGACACTCACAGATGCAAAGTGATCGACGTGTCTGCTGATGGTAGTAGAAACGGGAAGGCTGGGGGGTGTTTGCGGTACGGCTTGGCCAAGTGCGCAGACGATTTTTCCGCCGAGGTATTTGGACTTGGGCTGCCTGACCAAGGAAAGATCGAGCAGGCGCCTCAACATCATCAGCAGCAGTGGCAGCAGCAGTGGCAGCAGCAGCCACAACACCAACAGCATCAGCAGCAGACTAACTACAACTACAACAACAACAACAACAACAACAACAACAACAACAACAACAACAACAGCATGGGCCTCCCGCCCCAGATGCAGGAGCAGCACCACCCCCCTCCCTTCGCACCTCTGCATTACTCTCAGCAACAGCAATTTTATCAACAACCTCAACCTCAATCTGACTACGTTTGGGAACCTCCTCCTCCACGACCTCCCAACCCGGCTCGTTTCCTTCCTCCCCCCAATCCTCAGAATTAATCACGCATTTTTAAAAGCTTGAATGTGGATATTTATTTTATTTTCTACCTAGGGTCTGGCTTGAGGTACGAGAGTATCTGTCCTGCGATGGCATACCCCAGCGACATGTTGTGGTTGAGGTCGTAAAGGATTCTTATTGCCAAATGTTCACCATCAGGATGGTCTGCTTTGCTCTGTTCTCCCAGCTCCGCATTGTCGTGGGGAGAGACTGTGAGGCGGAGGAACTGGCAGACGGTGTTGTAGGTGCCGTAGATCTCGTGGTACTTGGCGGGGAGGGATAGGAGGAGGAGGGTTGGGAAGGGGGTTGAGGTGATGTACGAGGGGGTGAGGAGGAGGATGTTTTGGATCTCTCTGCACGCATTGCGGTGGGGACTTGTGCCCATTGGAGGGCTGTTTTAGAGTGTTCTGGGTCCTCAGCGGAGAGGGATAGTGAGCATCGATGGATCATCCGAAGAGCGAGAAACACGAGGGAGTCGCTGTATGCCTGGCTATTGCAAGCAATACCTCGAAGAAGATGAGAATTGTGGGTATTGGAGCACTTGGGGCATTTGGAGATGTAAAATTTGAAAGATAAAAAAATCTCCCCTGATACACGCACCATTTTTCGAGCTATGGAGAACCAGGAATGGAAATGCTTAGCGTGCACCTTTATTAATAAAAAAACAGATTACCTGACATGTGAAATATGCGAAATGGAGAAGGAGGAGGAGCCGGATACTTCCTCATCTAGCACCACAAAACGATCACGGTCCATCAACTCCAACTCCCGCCCCTCCCCGTCATCATCTCCAGATGGCAAGAAAAAGCCTCGTCCCACCTCTCCTCCTTCCTCTTCCACATCCTCGTCCAACACAAACTACTCAATCTTTCAGGGCAAATCTGAGAAACGCAATTCGAACCCTCCGGGTTTGTTTACGGCTGGGCTAAGACGTAATGGCGCTGAAGACAAAGATGGCAAACGCTCCCTGTCTCTCGAAGACTACAAAACCCTCCTCAAACAACATTCAATCGAAGTCGTTGTTGATATGCGAGTTGGCAGAGGGACAGCTAAATGTAAATTTACTTTGGAAGGAAAAGGTTGCAATATTTCAGAACCAAAATGGGCGTGCGACTGCTCGATTGAAGGCGTTCACAATAAGCTCGAAATAGAATACCTGTTTCGGGGTACGACCATAAGCACCAATAAAGGAGGAGAACCATCTGGGTACAATCTGGGTGGGACGAACATTAATTGCCTTTGCCGAAACGACAAAGGGGTCGAAGAGAGGAAATGGATTAAGAATGGCGGCCAGCTTCGACGAGCGATGATGGATTCTAACAATACTAAAGGAAAAGATTGCGAAAATGACGCCAAAAAAACCATATCAGGCGTTGTATACGACGAACACGCTAAGAAAGAGGTGAGAGAGAGGCTTGGACGTCATCAATTTCATCCATTTCTAACTCGCTCGAATTATGAAGCTCGACAAAATATTCAACCTCGCAAACAAGAAACGTGTGCTGCTCATCTGCGTGGAGGACGAGCTTCACAAGTGCCACAAGAACGACTGGGTGAAAATCTACGTTGATGAGGGCCGTGGCGAAGTGATTGCGATTGAACCGAGTGACGAGGTTTCGTCTCAGCCAGGAGTTGGCTGGACAAATTTCCCCATCAACCTGGCCAATCGAAAAACGTATGACGTAACGCTCAAAGGTCTGAGCGCTGCCAGGAGACCACCAGATTCGAAGAAGAAGAAGAAGAAAAATTAGTGAACTTAGAATTTCAGAAAGCTTGTGAACTCAAAATCACACCTAATTTAGTCTAGTATACAATCCCCGTTCACTTTTCATATTTATATTTGGGCCAGCGCCCTGGCGACCATGAAATTAGCCTCCACTAGCAATTTCAGCTTAAAGAATTCCACCTCCTTGTTGTAATTATTTGCGGTGATGCTCCTAATCTGCGCCTGGGTCGTTTCCCAAACTTGCCTCTCGAGGAGACGGTTCTCCCCCTGCCCACTCTTCAGCACGGAGGAGAAGACTTGGGAAAGAGCCGTGTCGCTGTTGCCACTACCGCTGCCACTACCACCCCCCTCATTAGCAGACATTTTCGTGATCGAGCTCTGGCGCTTCAATTGCAGGTCCGCGCCGTCGAGCAAATTAGCCGCAGATCGCTTCTTGGTCGTGGCTGCTGGCTTCTCAGCCAACAGTATAGGTCCGTCGTTGTCGTCAAAAGAGGGAGGATCGAGCGTTCGGAGGCAAAGCTCAACTTCGTTCGCGACGGTTTCGACAACGTGGGCAGCGAGCTTCTTGCTCAGTGCGAAGTTGGTCGTGTTTGTCAGCTGACGGGGGGGGCTGCTGCTACCCCCACTGCTACTGTGCAGAACCTGCAGGAAGAAGGCGCCGCTGTCGATTTCGTACATGACGCCCCTGGCCTTGTCGTTAATTTCCACCATGTACCCGACCCCCGGGGAGAGGTTCGGCTTGCTATTGAAATTGACCAACCACCTCGATCTCGATTGGCTGTTGATCGGCCGCTGCGCATCTATGATATTCTCGACGGCCTGGCCTCCACCAACGATGGTGACTGCGTTCCAGGCTGGGTTCCAGGAGGTGTTTTCGTTTTCCGAGTTGGAGGAGAAGGGGGTGATGGTTGCGAGAAGGCCCGATTCCTCGGAATTACATTTGCCTTTGCCTTTGCCTTTGCCTTTGCGTTTTATTATGCCCCGCCAAACCACTTCCAAATCTAAGTCCAAATCTAAGTCCAAATCTAAGTCCAGCACAACCACACTCCAGCCAGACACCGTCCCCTTGGAAAGAAGGTTTCCCCAGGCTCTCGCTTCTTCTGCTAAAAACTGGCCTGACCCCGCCCCAACCAAGATTCGCAGCTGGACGTTTACCCTGGGGGAGATCGGATCGGGGTACAGGAGCATCTGGCGCATTGCCTTGTAGAGAGGAAGGGAGGGGGAGCAGGTGGAGCTCGGGACTGGGAGGGGGGAGTTGAAACTCCAGTTTATCGTTAGTTGTGGGAGGGGGGTGATCCAGGAAAAAGGGTTGGGGAATTGGGGGAAGGATGGGTTGTGGGAGGTTGTTAGGCAGAATTGGGGGGTCAGGGTGATCGAGGTCGAGGAGGAGGAGGAGGAGGAGGAGAAAATTGTGATGTTAAACTTTGATTTGGAATCGGTATTGCTAACGGTTTGGATATTGAGGTTGAGAACCATGTGTGTGATTACGATGGATTTAAATTTCTTGTGCGAATTTTAAAATCAAAACACGTCCGGATGCAACCCCTGTGCGCGCTTCTCCTTCTCCTCCTCCCCCGCCATACCATCCCGTTCATTTCCCGCCCCCAGAACCACCCCTTCACCATCACCATCACCAACACCAACTTTAAACCCCTCCAAATGACAATGCATGATTTTGACCCAAATTCCAACTCATCTCTCTCCCCAATCCCCCCCGTTCGAACCTGGTCCTCCTTGGCCCAATCCCGAGCCCTTTCCCTCCACACTAAACTGATTTCCGCCCCCTCCTCCCTCTACTCCCCCTACTCAAAGGCTTTGGCCCACCTCGGTTCCGCAATTCGGCTGTACGGCCCCGAAAACATCTACGTTAGCTACAACGGGGGTAAGGATGCCGTCGTCGTGGAGGTGTTGTATAGGCTAGCGCTTGCGGTTCATAACAACAAACACGAAAACAGTGACAGTAAAACCACCCCCCCCCCTTTATCCATCTTCTTCGACGACCCTCAGGACTTCACCCAAATAAAGTCCTTCGTCTCCTCCACCTCAACGTACCACGACCTGTCCCTGATCCGGCTTCTAAACTGCGACTTCAAGTCCGGCCTGTCTTCGATAATAAATAGCTCCTCCGAGGGAGGAGGCAGGAACCTGGCGTTCGTCCTGGGGACGAGAAACTCGGACCCGAACGGCGCTAACCAGGTGAGACAAATGTGGTTTTGGACCGTCCCTGAAAAAGAAAAAGAAAAAAAAACTATCGCACGTCCAATTTTGAGTGTTCAATAACGTTATGCGTTGGAGTTACGGGTAAATTAGTTATTCACCTTTTTTGGCCTATTTTCACATGACCCTGATCTGGACCGTCCCTGAACAACACCCTCGCACAAAAAGATGCGCCTGGCCGAACTAGCCACCGTGTCCAATTTTATTGTTTAAATATGTTAGTGAGGCGAGTGATTGAGTCGATTGAGCTAACAATATATTTATATTTATAAATAATTTCACATTCATAATCGCTCCGCAGGACGTCTTCAGCCCGAGCTCGGACTACATGCCACCGTTCATGCGCGTGAATCCCATCATTGACTGGGACTACGGCCTGGTGTGGGCGTTTTTGAAGTTCGTCGAGGGCGCAGCAGAAGCAGGAGCAGATCCTGCAGTTGAAGCGTACTGCGGGCTGTACGACGAGGGGTACACGAGCTTGGGGAGGGTGGGCGAAACGGGCAAGAACCCAGCTCTGAGATTGCCCGGGGGGGGGTATAGACCGGCCTACGAGCTGAAGGAGTATGGCAGGGAGAGGGATGGGAGGACCAAGAAGGTGGGAAAAAAAATAGAAAACTCGCCGCCTCCACCTCCACCTCGAACACCTTCCATAGCGCTGCTGATCATAGGCGACGAAATTCTAAACGGCTACACCCCCGACACCAATACTCACTCCGCCTCACTTGCAATGAAGCAAATCTGTCACGTTCCCCTCTCGGTAGTCCACGTAATCCCCGACTCCGTCCAGCTCATAGCCGAGTCGGTTGCCGACCTGCGGAAGGTGAGTGAGCGAAGCGAGCGAGCCTTTGAGGAAGAACAACACACAATCCACTACTAAACTAACTAACCCACTCAATTCACTTCGGCGCGTTCTTCGCTCGGCGCAGAGTTACGATTACTTAATCACGAGCGGGGGGGTGGGAAGCACCCACGATGACGTCACGCTAAAAGGAATCAGCAAGGCGACGGGAAGAGAGCTTTCGGTGAACATGGAAATGCTCGAGTTCATCTGCAAAAAGACTGGTGACGAGGAGGCGTTCGATATAGTAAATGATGAGAATAGTGGTAGGGGTGGGGGTAGGAGGGCCTCCTCCACCGCAGGAGCAAACATCAAGCTGTCGACGTTTCCGACGTGCAGCACCCTGCTCTTCTTATCGGGGGAGGACGAGTGGCCGATCCTGAGGTGCGAGGAGAACGTATTCGTTTTGCCCGGGGTGCCGGAGGTGAGCGCGAAATGGCTACAGACATAATGGCTACATCCACTACTAAGCTAAACTGGCGCAGTTCTTCGAAAAGAAAATAAAACTCGTTGCGAAGCACCTGGGAGAGACGGCGTTCGGCGTCAGGGGCGGAGGCGTTAATAACATAGTGAGCGCAAAGGCGGAAGTGTTTCTGACCGTCAAAGAGGCCGAAATCTTCAACGAACTGAATTATGTGGTGAGCCTGTTCGAGAAGCGGGGGGGGGGGCTGGCCTTCGGGAGCTACCCCAAGGAGGGGGAGGAGAAGTGGAAGACAGTCGTGACGGTTGAGGGGGGGCGAGAGGAGGTCGAGGAGAGCGTTCAAGAGCTGAGGAAGGTCCTGGGCGAGAAAAACGTATGGAAGAGTGTGGTAAAATGAAAATTGGTGTTTTCTAAATCAATTTCGATTCAGTTGCCTGCTGCCTCTTTGGCCTTCAATTGAGCATTCAGATCGTCGATCTTGTCGGTCTGGTTGTTCGAGTGATTGATCATGTACTGATAATCGTCCTGGACGTCCAATAATTCTTCTGCAACGTCGTTCTTCTCGATTTTAACCTTCTTCAACACCGTGACGCTCTCTTCCAAGGCGACAACGACCATTGATTTTCTCTTGGCAGATTTGTCGGTTTCGGGGTTGATCGGATTGCACCTCGTCGTTCCCTCCTCCAGCTGTACAATTTTGGCTTTTAATCGTTGCAGCTTCTTCTGATTTGCGTTAACTCTCTGCAAGTTTTGCAGCTCCTTCTCCTGATTTGCGTTAACGCTCTGCAACTCTGAGATTTGCTCCAGGAGATAATTTCTCGTTGCCACGATTTAAGTTGTTTTGAGTATTTTCAAGTTGCTCAAGAATTCTCGTTTCAGTCTTCCTTTCCTCGCTTTGCTCCACCTTCATAGTGGATGTACTCCACAGTGAAATCTAGTTTTTCAAGCAGCCTTCGTTTGAACTTCGTTTGGACGCTCTCGACTTCTCGTCCGTTGCATTGTACGCAGCGGCTCGGTCCGTTATATTCAATGGCAACTTTTTTGTTCTCAGTCTCGTTCTTGGTGGAAATCACGATGTCGATGTTCAGCAGGGTTGAGGTGGAGAAGTTGACGCTGCTGCTCTCGAACGGTGAGACCTCCATTTTGTGGTCGATGTTGAGCTCGGTCAGGGTGTCGGAGACTTCCTGTTGTGATGGTGACACGGTTACGAGTGATTTTCCAGTGGCTGCCTCAATTTGGCTGAGAAGGGATTTGGGTGGTCGCTCAAGGTTAAGATTCGGTTCCTCGATCTGAGCTGCGGCATAAAACAACGCGAGCTGTTTCAGGTCCTCGTCGTTGAACTGTAGCCGACCGTCACACGCCCTGTTCCACAGTTTCTCGACCAAGCCTCTCCCCTCGTTCAAGTATCCCGCAATCACGAAGGACCACAGTGTACTCGCAACGTCCTGTTCGTTTCCGTCTCTAACGAATAGTCCGTGCTGATCCGCCACAGCCTTGAACAAATCCTTGGCCTCGTGTCCGATCGTTGCAAACGCCCAGCAGATGTTGCTCATATTCTGCACGTCGCCCCTTCCCGTGATTCGCCCGTGCTGAGCCGCAACCGCTCCGAACAACGCCTCGGCCTTGTGCCCGGCCTTCGCAAATGCCGAGCAGCTGTTGCTCAGATGCTGCACGTCGCCACTTTTGGCGATCCGCTTGTGCTGTCCTGCCACTGCCTCAAAAAGCTCCGCTGCTTTGTAACCCAACTTGGCAAACGCCCAGCAGATGTTGCTCAGATATTGCACGTCGCCATTTTCGGCGATCCGCCCGTAATGAGCCGCCACCGCCCCGAACAAAGCGTCGGCGTTGCACTCCAACTTGGCAAACGCCCACGTGATGTTGCTCAGCTCCTGCACCTTGCCAGTTTTGGCGATCCGCTCATATTCACCCGCTACCGCCTCGAGGAGTTCCACCGATTTCCACCCAACCGTCGCACACGCCCAAACAATATTGCTCAGTGCCTGTGGTTTCCTATCATTCGCAATTCTCTTGCGGAGCTTCTCGATCTCATTGAAAAACCGCTCGTCGAAGATTTCCAGTTTTCCGAGAGAATGCGTGATGGTGGTTATCGCACAACCACCAAACCACTCCGGCGTACTCTGCAACTTTTCGATTGTGCTCTCCAGCAGCCCTTTGAATGTCTCGTCCGTTTTGAGTTTCTCGACATTATCAGACCCTCGCACCTCTTTAGCAAGCGTTCCGTAGATGTTTGCGAGGTGAATTGTATTCACAAAAATCGACATTCTGAGCATACAGTGTCAGCAGGCCTGGCACATCCCGCTTATTCTTCAATTTGGATATTTCGCCAGAAAGCATTCGAGCCTTATCTTGTCCATCATTTGGTCGTTGTGAACGGTTTTGTTGCTGCTGTTGCTGCTGTTGCTGCTGTTGCTGCTGTTGCTGCTGTTGCTGCTGTTGCTGCTGTCCACAGCTGTAGCCACTGTTGTTGTTATTTGGATTTGGACAGGAGTTGAAAATTGCCATTGTGCTGCTTTGATTGTTGCTGAAGACATCTCGGTTTTGATTCCCGCGAGCATAGTCGTCATTTCTAGGCCGCTTGGCAGACCGACCGTCTCGGCCCTCGTAATTGTCATTGTTCATTTCGTTGCTGGATCGATTCCCACTGTCCCTCCTGCTGTCACCAGAGCTACCATCAGAATTGGCCGGTTGATGGGTGCCACTCATGAAGGCAAGATGTTAGTTCAAAGGCGATTGTCACTATTTAAGTAGTGTGATGGACTTTGTGCTCACCCATCAGTCTGCCACTGCTTTTGCTATACACCTAAAAAAAAGAAATTTGAACTTTGCTTTTCTTGAAACTTGAAGTGATGAAAAATAAATTTTCAAAGCATAACCGCGCGGTCAAAATGCACAGTCGAAGGGCGTTTAAGGATTTCATATCGTAGTAACATGGACCTCTTACCGAAGCTCAACGCAACATATAAAAATTCCAAGCCCACAGGTCCTACAACAGATCTAGCCTGGAGAGAAAATGAAACTATCAACAAGCTAATAACAACTCTGGTCAACCCCTTTGATGACCCAACTCTGAAAAAGATAAAAATCAAGATGCAGTCCACCTTAATTTCCGGGGAAGCGGTTTATCTCTCCAAAACATCTGGCCTGTGTGTCGGCCATTCGAAAACAGTCGTCTTGGCTAGCTTGGAAGATCTTGCTGTTCGTGACCGGTTCATGAGGAGGACAATTTCCACAAGCTTCTTCTTGGAGGACCTTATCCTGGAGGCTATCCACGAGAACCACGACGTCCGATATTACGCGTTGAAGTTCCCGCCCCCAATGCGCGACAGGGAGTTCCTCACTTCTTCGGTCCAAAAGCAGATTGACCAGGACACAATTGTGGTGTGCAACTTCCCCACGATTGTCAAGAGGCACCAGACGAAGGATACAAAGGAGAACCGGGTCAGGGCGGAGGTCCACCAGTTCTATCAGATGAAGAGGATTGCCGAGGGCGTTACGAGGTTCGATTTCTACGTCAAGGTGGATATGAGGGGCAAAATGCCCAAGTTTGTGATCAACCACATCCTCCCCGTTTTCATGGGCCATCCCCTCACGCGACAGTCCTACTTCCAGCACCAGCGCAAGCTCTCTATTCTCGACGCAGAGGACGGCAAGCGCATGGGAATCATGCTCTCCTACAAGGCGAGCTCAAAGGTGAGCGAGCGCGCGAAATTGCGCTACAAACAACTAAGCTTCTTCAACTCCAAAAAACTAAACCCGCTCGCTCTCCAACGCAGAAACAGAGAGAAATCATAGTAAAAAAATTCTTACAGGACAATGTAGCGCTAAAACAGCTCATTGAGAATGAGTTTCCGGCGTTTGGTGAAATGTTGCTGAGAATAATGGCGAACAAGCTCTTCAAGAGGGTGAAGAAGGGGGAGGAGGAGATTCAGAGGGTCATCAGCGCACGGGGAGGTGGGGGAGGCAGGAAAAACTTCGGGGTGACAATGTTCATGCCCAACTCGCTCTCGCACACCAAAGTAAAACCTCAAATGCCTCTGAATGTGAAGGAAATCACCAAGTACGAAGCAGCAAGCATAGGGAAAAAATTCGCCATGTTCCTCCTCACAACGACAGAGCCCACGGCAGCAGTGCAAGCGTGGAAGCTCGATCAGCCGAAATTAAACCCATTCTTTGATCAACACCCGTTTTTTGTCCCAATGATGAACCAAATTGCGAAGGTATTGCTTGCAAACAGCAAGTTGGGTTTGAAGTGGCGGGTCGGGCTTGGGGCGGGGCTCTCAATCGTGGACATGATAACTGACGCGGGGGTAATCAACACCTACCGAGCGAGCGGGAACACGGCGGGTGCTTACTCACTAGTGGCCATGATTGGCAGCAACATGGCGGTACAGCTGCTCATAACGTATGGCCAGAACAAGAAGAAGAGCAAATGGGTGCTTTTGCGAGAATTTGCATTCGTCGTCACATTTTTGAAACCGGGAGTGGACGCGTACAGAGTGGCGACCGGCCATGTGGATGAAAATGACACATACAGTCATCTAGTGGAGATGGCTCTTGGAAAAGGTGCTGAGCTCGCGTTCGAGAGCATACCCGGGGGGCTCCTCCAAGCCTACTTTTTCATCAATTCCCCGGAGAAGACGGGTTTTCTCTTGATTTCGATCTTGATCAGCACCCTGACGACCGGGTTTGCGAGCGCCATGATCTCGTACGACATGGACATTTCTGTGGCAAACAGGAAGGAAGTGCCGCTGTTTTTCGGCTACATCAAGGACGGCAACACGGAACGAATTATCACGTTCATTCTGCAGGTGAGCGAGTGGAGGCGCGGGGGGGGTTGTGGAAAAAGCTAAACAAACAATTTCGCTCGGCGCAGATTCTGCTTGCTGCTTTCCACAACCTCAGCCGCACAATTGGCACCGCTCTGCTGTTCTCAGTGAGCGAGAGGCTAACGTTCGGCGTGATCCTCACAGAAATGCTATTGTACCATCTTTACAAGGTTGGGAGGAGAGACTACGTGCTTTGGATTCCAGGCCTTGAGGGTGGTCTAAAGTACATGGGTGCTGGCGTTGTCCACAGCGTGGTGAAGATTCTAGTGGACTACACAGGTGAGCGAGCTCTGCTAAGGGCGAACTAATCATACTCACAATCCCCCCC
>BRYC01000104.1:0-12599 GCA_030267985.1 Parmales sp. scaly parma | reverse complement strand
AGAGGGAGGGGGAGAGGGAGAGGGAGGGGGAGAGGGAGGGGGAGAGGGAGGGGGAGAGGGAGAGGGAGAGGGGGAAGAAGTGGAATTGGAAGGGGTTGGGTGTGCCGCGGCCGTGGCCGAAGCAGGAACTGGAACGAGATGCAGAAAAGAGGATTCATTGAGTGGCATCTTGTCTCTGAGCACTTCGCTATCATTAAGCAATTTACCGCTGTGAATTAACCTTTGTCTCGAGGCCGGAATTGAGGGGTTGGTGTGGTTTGCCGCCAGCTCCTGCTTCAGTTCCAGGACAGTCATTTGTGAGTCGACATTGGTGAGGACAAGCTCCTCCTCGTTACGGTCAACCTGCCTTATTTTTAGTGTCAACACACCAAAATCATACTCAGAATCACTGCTAGAATTGTCTTGGCACTCAAGTGGCGGGAGACTGGAATATGAGTTATCATCTGATGAATCGTAGGCATTTTTATTCATGTCTTCCAATCCTGGTAAATCATCCGAATCCGAGATTGCCACTGCTTCATCGTTATCAGAATCGTGTTTACCTATAGTGGATGTTGCCATGCTAAAGTCTGCCTTCTCGAAAAATCTAAGGGTGGAGAAATTACAAATTTAGAAATTTACAAATTTTCACAAAAAAAATAAAATTTTTGCTTCCACTACCAACAGTCACGTCCATCTCGCTGCAGAATCTCTCTTGAGCCTCAAAACAAAGCATACCCATCAAATTTGTGTTGTTGTCATAACGTCCAACAACTAGAGAGGTAAATTATTTGAAGCTGTTAAACTATTATAGCTTCTTCCATCAGCCTCTCCCACATTTTATTTTAAACAAAACTAAACCTTTTATTTTAGCCCCCAACATAACTCAACCAATAACAAGCAAGACCAATGGCAAAGCCAGTGATTAAGTCGTCGTTCATGACGCCCTCCATGCAGGACGCTGCTATTGAGGTTGCCCAGGAGGCGATGCGAAATTGCAACACAGAGGAGCAGATTGCAGCTTACATTAGAAAACAATTTGACCAGGCGTACCCCTCTGTGTGGCACTGCTTTGTTGGCAGAAATTTCGGCATGATGGTGTCGCACGAAGCTTCAAAGTACACCTACTTTTACATAGGGCAGGTTGGTGTTTGTTTGTTTGCTACCGCATAAAACCATAACATATAATAACCACCACTTACTTGGATTAGAGGAATATTCTTTATTTTTTATTTTTAGTTTTTCTATTCGGATGGCTTGGTGTTGTATGACTCAAGTTCTTCGAGTTCAGGGAGAAATTTGGTACAAAACTCTTCAACGATCTCGGGACATTCAATGTCTCCTGCGATTTTTGTCAAATATGCCTTTCGTTTCTCAGTGTTCATCTCTATGGCATCCTCCACATTAAAGTCGACGTCCATATCGTCGGCATCCATACCCTTTTTGGCAGCCAACCACTCGAGTACCTGTTCCTCCAGTTCGCCGAGCTAATAGAACCAAAATGGTTGCTCATCTTAGTAAATGTTCTTCTTGCTGTTTTATGCGCAAGGGCGCCCTGTTACCACGCAAAAACTCACCTTCCTCAGTTTAGCCATATCATATCTGCAGGTAACGGCACGTGGATCAGAACCTATATTGTGATTTGTATTGTCATTCGAGTCGAACTTGATGTGATCTGCTTTTTCCTCTACGTCCATAGCAATAGAAAGTAAGGGGAATTGAACGGTTTGCTTTTGTGCCTGTGTTTTGGACTACTCCAGAATCTGCGCTCCAACTTTTCACTTGGCTTGATCCTGTCATTTTTTTTTTATTATTTAATATGTTATATTGTTATATTTTTATTCTTTTTCTCGCCCAATCGTTCGTTATCTCCTTCTCCCTCCCGCGTCCGCCCCCCAAGGTCTCATTTTCCTAACAACTTTTACAACTTCATCAAAACAAAAAATATAACACCACATTTCACAACCCATCAAATTTACCATACAAACGGTACCAATGCACAATAACAAAAATCCCTACGACGGTAATCTTCACAAACGCCTAAAAATACGCGAGCAGAAGATCTCTCTAGTTCAAGAAAAGATAATGGAAAAGCGTCGTTCACACGACGAGCTGAAACTTAAGCAGCAACGGAAGAGGGAGCACCAATGCGTCATGACGCAACAGAAGAATTGGAAAACAATGTACAACATTGTCAAGCTCCCGGATGGCACCCTACGGCCGCCTGACAAAACCAATAATATAAGAACATACTCGAACATGGACAAAAACCTTTGGGAGGGAGGCGAGAAGGGGGAGGTTTTGCGTGGGTGGCTCTTGCAGCACGCAACAAACATACAGATGGACCATTATGATCCCGAGAAATCTGGGTTTCTGGTTAAGCGCTCAACTCCAATGCCCCCATCAACTCCCAATGTGTACACTCTTGATCCGAACCGAGACACTCTTGGAAATCGTAGACAATATGCAATTCCCGACTTGCCGGCAGGTTATCGATGATTTTGAAATCAAATAAACATAATATAAAAGTAGATTCTCGTTCATTAAATCATAGACCTTCTCATCTTGGCGTTCAGTTTTTTCTGGTCTGAGAGGATATTTTGAATATCTTCCTTTTCCATGAGCGAGCTGCAATCTTCTGCATTTCCATCTAATTCATTTCCAGTTGTGACAAAGGCCCCCGCCAAAACACTCATTTTATAGCCAAGGACAAGCAATTGTGCTGTTTTTGCCATCCCCGCACAGTTGCCATAAGCTTCTTCTTCCCGGCCGATCAGCTCGGTGAGCTGGCCGTTTCCTTTGTATGGCCCTAGCGCATCTATTAACATCACCGGCGAATGTTGGCTACCGAACTTCATTTCTGTCAAGTTCTTAATCAGAACCTTCTTCGCCTCGTCCAAAAGACTCTGTTCCATCTCCATCCGCTCCCCCACTCCCGCTCCCACATCCGCCCCCACCCCCTCACCCGTCTTCAAAACATGCCTGGTAATTGAAAACCAGGCTTGAGCGATGCTTCCCAAGATCGAGTCGCTGTCGATCTCTAATTCGCCAATTTCCATCAACGTTGAAATTTCGTGCTTGTCGCCCACGGTGGCCGAAGAAAACTGGGGAATCAGGAAAATTGATCCAGTTTCAGTCTCAGTCTCAGTTGCAGTCGCGGTCGCAGTCGCAGTCGCAGTCGCAGTCGCAGTCGCAGTCGCAGTTGCCCCCAAACTCAAACTCGCAAACTGCAAAGCTTCGTCCGAAAGTCTGTCGCCATTATCAATATGCAAGCCGGTTAAAATCCACCTCGTGCGGGCGGCATCGTTCGCCATGTTCAGAAGTGAGTTCCTGTTGTATTTTCTCCCCTCGTTGTGATGAACAACTGCGAGAAGGAGATTTGAGGCAAATTCTGAGCCAAATTCATCCCGAAAAGTTTGTGCAATTGATTTTTCCTGAAAGTCATCGTTGGAACCTTCGTAGTAAACTACCAAGACGGCCGGGCGGGATTGCCAGTTTTTTAGGGTCAATTTCAACATTTTTAGGTGACTGTAATCCTCTTCAGCAGTCGTCGATCCGCCAAATCGCAAAGTGAGAACTAAGGTGATGTCGGCTGAAATTTCGTCTATGCCAACAACCTCTACCACATCACCACCACCCAAGTTTATTTTTGGATCGATTCGCGGGCACATAGCCACCTCGACGCGGTCACTATCCGCCCACGACCATCTATCAATGCAACTCGTTACCATTTTCCCCTCTTTCCTCTTCGTTTCAATCGCCCCGCAGTACTCGCTGCTGGGCAGCGGGTAGCTTTCAAAACCGCCCACAATTAGTCTACCTCCCCCCCCGCCCACAGTCAAAATCTGCTCCCGGGACTTTGCACTGCTTGCACTGCTCCCCCCCCCCTTTCCATAAATCCCTACCCGATTAATCACGTACCCACTCGCTTCCCCAATCTTCGCCCCGCTCAGTGCCGACAGCTGCGGCACCCTGTACTTGCGCTTCCACTCTTGAAAATGGAAGAAGGGTGGGCTCACAACCCCCCCCGGGAGCGCAGCGTTTTCGAACTTCCTCTTCAACAGCTTTCCTCCGATTAAAAACAGATTGTAGCTCGCGTCAATGTCAACCAAACAAATGTCCTGCTGGTATTCCATCGGGGCCCAGAACATGCAACCCCGCTTCGGAAGTATCGATTTGCGATCGCGCACGTTTTCCACAAACTCGAACTTGCCGTACTCGTGCTGGAGCGGAGCGGTTGGGGACGTGTACGTTTCGTGGGTTTCGTACCAAGTCGGCGAGAGATTTTCTAAACTTGTTTGTGCAGATTCCGAGACCGAAGATGCCTTGTAAATCACAGTTTGGGGGTTCTCCAAGCTGCCAATCGTCATGTGAACGCCGTAGAAGTTGCCAGAGTCGGATTTCTTAACGTCCGATCCTGCCTTTACTGCGTACTTTACATTGATATCCTCCCTCTTCAAAACTTCGAACGAATAGCAACCCTCCGCTGCGCCGAGCGAAGCGAGATTGTGCGCATTTTTGAAAAAAATGAGAATAACGTTAGGGGTAGTGGCTCGTATATATTTCTTGTTTTCATCAAGGCTCGCTCGCTTCGCTCGCTCACCTGACTCAAAATTGTTCACGTCGCGCTTGTGCCTGTTCGAAAGGTAGTCACAGCCTCGCCAAATTTGGTTGATCGAAGTTGGGTCGTTTTTGTGGAACGTAAACTGTCCTCTCAAGTATGCTCTATCTTGGTCCCCGTGCGAATACGTGACAATGTCGAAATTCGTTAGTTCCTCTTTGGTAACCCACCGAGGGAGGTCACCAAACACCATGTCAAGGTCGGAGTACGCCCAGTGCGAGTACTTTTTGATGTAATCGTGGAAGATGTGACCATACGCAGGCTTGTACTGGCACAGGGTGTAGGGTCGGCGGTGGAAACCATCTGCAATTTGGTTCTCAAGGTCAGTGAGCTGGGTCGCAGACAGCTCAGATTGGTCGGCGATGCGAGTGTGGAGTCTCGCCAGATTGTGGGTAGTTTGAATGTTGATGAATATCACATTTGGCGGGGCAGATGCTGCGTGAATGTGAATGTTCTCGACATCGGTGTGAAAGATGAGGAAATCGGCCAATTGGTTGGAACCAGAAGCAGACAGCTGGAACAGATCGAAATAGTTCGGCAAATAGTCTCCAACAAAGGGAATGATTATTGCCATTCTATGACTACGAGGATCATGTTTTGTTTGCGATGATTTTGATGTTGATCTTGATGTTGATGTTGATGTTGATGTTGATGTTGATTTTGATGTTGATGTTGATGTTGATGTCGGTGTGGGGAAAGCTTGTGGCTGTGAAAAGGTTGAGTTGGATTTGTAAATATTATTTTGTGCGAATGTTTTGTATAGTATGGTCGAAGTAGCAAATATCGCTGTTAGGCACAAGAGGAGTGGGGTGGTGCGCCAGCGGCGGCTTTTGCTTCGTTTATTGTTGTCACTCCCCATGGGAATTTTAATTTTGGATATATTTTTTATTTTTTTTAAACTAAACTCTTTCAAATTTTGCTTTTTTTATGATACATTGCTCTTGTGGTGTCGCATAAGGGAGCCATGCTGTTGACCCTATCCTGGACTCCCTTTTGGCTGAGGGTGAATGTCAAAAAGTCGCTCACCTCTCTTTTGATCAGACCATTCTCTTTCGATAAAGCCAAATTCAAATCCAAATCTTCGTTTCCGCCCCCTTTTACAATTACCACTCCCCGCCCTCTAAATCCCCCCACCCCCCCTACTCCCCCCACTCTCTTCTCCCCCGTCGGCCTGCTCGGCTTCCCCTTCCGTACGAATGAACGAAAAAGTTCCTTATTTCCCCGTGTTACCTCCTCCTCCTGCTTCTTTTTCGCGCTCTGCTCTTCCAAAAAATCCAAGTACGTCTTCTCGTCCTTCACCTCGGCCAAATGCTTGCTCATGCTATCCCGCCTCAGCTTCAGCAGCATTTGTTTTTCTTTTGTTATGTCCCGTGCTTTTCGATGCAGGCACCCATCAACACCCACGACCCCCCCCCCCCCCCCCCCCCCCCCTCCTTTTCCATCGTCCCCCGCAATCGTAACCAGCGAGTGCCGCCTAAAAGAGGGTCCAGCAGCCCTCCTAATGCTGTGGTCGTTCCGCCTACTCGCCCTCCCTCTGAACATGGCTTGCAGTTTCTTAACAGTGGGTCCCTGCTCCCTCTTCTCCTCCTGCATCGCCTTGAACTCGTCCAAGCTCGGAGGGCACCAAGTCGACTTTTCGATCTTCAGCAAGTAGGACCCTTGCGAGACGACGATGTCGCCCGAGGCGCCGTTGAAGAACACCACAGAAGGGACTTTGTTTAATATGACTCTGTCTAGCAGCCGGTTTCCGTAATCCCACACCTTTACGCTCAAGTCAAGGGAGGCAGAACAGTAAACGTTGAAGCTATCGCAGAAACTAATCGCGCATATTTCCTCCGTGTGCTGCTCAAGAGTGTGAGGATTGTCAATTTCAGTCAAGTGGTGCTCGCCGAGCTCAATCAACTGCAAGAGCCCGTCTTTGTACCCAAGCGCTACAAGAGGCTCATCAGTGCTGAAGGCAACAGCCGTTGGATTCTGCCTCAGAGGCAAAGTTACCACTAATCTCAAATCCGGTAGAGTCCAGAACTTAATTACCATCACCTCCTCCACGTCGAATCCGAAGGTGACCAGCCGGTTTAAATTCTTGCAGTGGTGAATTTGAACGATTTTTCTCTCGTGGGCCCCCTTGAACATGTTCAGCTTTTGCGGCTGAGGGCCGATGGTCGAAATAACAAGAGATCCCATTGTCGTTCCAAAAATCAAAACCTTGTCCTTGATTTCATCCTCCCCCGCCCTGAAAATTCGTTTGGTGTTTTCGAGCTTTCTTCGTCCTCCAAGAATTGATAGCCCCCCCCCCCCCCCCTCCTCATCCTCATCCTCCTCCTCCTCCTCCGCCGCCGCCGCCGCTACCGCCTCAACCTTGTTCTCAATAATGTGCTGCGGATTTATCATCGTACTTGCCCTCCGCTGCTTCCTTTTCGTTTTCCTCCTCTCGGTCGTTTTGCCGAGCATAAACTTTGTAATCTCCTCCACGCTGATTTCCGCTTTTAACATGCATATGCTGGTCTCAACTTCTTCGTGCCCCCCGGCGCAAACATCATCAAACGAGCAAAGCATCTCGCAGGGAATTTTCCTGCAGTCGAACACCGTCACGTTCGTCTTGTTCCACCTCCTATCCTGCATAACGAGCAGCAGTTCTTCCTCGATGCAGTATGAGCACGACCTAACAAGGCCAGTGATCTGACCTGGGACCAAATTGGAGATCAGCCTGCGGAGCGAACGAAATGTGGTTTTAGTTTTGGTCTTTTCATTTGCGCTCCGCTCTGCTCCGCTCGCTCACCTCCCCCGCTGCGTAAACACGCGAATGTCTTCCCCGGCTTCGACCACCACGCAAAGTTCCTTCAAAGTTTCAATTGCCGTGTGGCAACGCTCGCATTTCGCTCGGCAAACATTGAAAAAGCCCAAACAGTCGTTGATCGACCAGACACGGATGATGCCGTCGGCCGACGCACCGATACACATGCTGATCTTCTCGCTGTTGTCATTTATTATGTTCACACACTTCATGTAAATCAGCGGTTGCATTATTTGGATCATGTAGATTTCCTCCAAGGCCTCCAAATTCAAAACCCGGAGTGTTCCGTCCAAACTCACGCTCACGGCAAGGCCGCTCATGGGATGGAGCTGAACAGCGGTGACGGCCTTCGTATGACCAGTGAAAACGTGCAGCAGCGCGTAATCTAGCTTCCCGAAGTCCATGTCGGAATCGTGGTGAATAGCCCAAACCTTGACTTTGCCACCCGCGCAGCAGGTAATAAAGTACTGGGATCGGTTGTACCACACAGCACCAGTGACCGGAGCCTCGTGACAGTTCCGCAGAACGCTAATCAATTCACACGTATTTGCGTTCAAACACAACACCCTGTCGTCGATTATCAAAATCAATCGTTGGCTCTCATTGTCAAATTCAATTGCGGAAATCCAATGCATCATCATGTCCTCCATGTTATACTTAGTGTACACTTTCGTAACCTTAAGGTCAAACACCATTACCCCATTTCCATAGCTTCGGTGCAGTTTCCATGCTTTACAACCGCCACTCCCGGCAATTATAATTTCATCCAGCGCCTCGTTGTAGACCAAGTATCTGCGCCGAGAGTGGGTTTAGTTTTAGTAGTGGATGTAACCGTAGCCCAGCCATTTCGCGCGCTTTATCGCTTTCGCTCGCTCACCGAATTACCCTCTCAGCCGTTGGCAAGGCGACAATGTAGTTCAGCTGTCTGTCGTAAATGTGCGCCATCATATCGAGACCCGCACCTATATACAGCTGCAGGTTGCTGTGCCAGCACAGGGCTTGGATGAATTCGTTCTGCCTCCGTTTGAATGGAATTCGTTTCTTAGTTTTGGGCGGGTCCCAATCCATCGTGAGGTTCTTCTTGTTCTCGCTCGAGTAGACCTCCCAATAATTGAACCCGGTTTTGTCGAGGGAGATAAATGCGCACTGCGATCCAGAATGGACGCGGTTTTTCGCCATCACGCACGTTGGAAAAAAACTCTTTATCGTGTTGCCAAAATGAGCTCTGTACTCGAAAATATATTGGAAGCCATCCTTCTGAACGCGGTGCTCGTAATTATAGGCCTCCTGGTACTCGCTGTACCACGACGGCCTGGCAGTCTTCTTGTGCAATGTGCGAGAAACATTTGCCACTGCCACCGTTTTTTTGACCACATCGAAAAATGATGTCGTAGTAGGAACAAATGGTTTTTTGGGATCGTCGTCGTCCGAGGACGACATTTCCTCGGGCACGGCATCTTCGCCGGTGAAAACGTTTTTTAGTCTCATAATCTCTCCCATAACATTGTGAGGGTCGTCCGGCACGTGCGGCTTCAAGATTTGGGACAACAACTGGCGGTGCTTGTTTCGCTCCTCCTGACGAAGCTTCTTGATCGCTCGATGGACGAGCGTGCGACGAACTTGGAACTCGTTTTTTTGGCTCTCTTCATTCGCCAACTTGCGTTCTTTGTCATTATTGCTCTTTGTCAACTTCTTATCCTTCTCGAATTGCATCGAAGCAGCAAGCATCGTCATTCTCCTTACCTCGTCGCCTGCGCCGAGCGAAGCGAGATTGTGCGCATTTTTAATGAAGCACGAGCAAACCAAACGAGCCAAACGAATTGAGTGAGTTAGTTCAGTAGTTGATGTAGCCATAATGTCTGCAGCCATTTCACGAGATCCTTCGCGAGTATGCTCGTTTTTCACAAGGCTCGCTCACTCGCTTCTCACTCACTCATGAAATCCACGCTCATCCTCCTTAGCGATGATTTAACAGCAGCATCTTTTATCAGGGTTGGCTTGTATGGAATTTTGGTTTTAAGGCCTTTTTTCATTTTTTTCTTCTTCTTCTTCGTTGGATTCGTTATTAGTATGGTGTCCATGTTAGTCTAATGTAAGGAGGTGTGTCGTATGTTAAATAGCAGAAGAATGAAATTGAAAAAAAATTAAATTTTTTTTTTAAATTTAAGTAACTTTTCAGCCGACAAAATATTGTCACACCCATCAGCCGCCACCCATGGCTAACCACGTCTGTGAAACAATTGAAGAGGACATCAGTCACTACCTAGAGCACAGAGGCTTCCATTCGAGTTTACAACAATTCACTCAAGATAGAATTCGAGGTGGTGAGGATGCTTCAAATTCTCTTGAGGACATTGCCGAAGGCTTTGCGGAAGCCTTCACGGCTGGAAATCACGTGGACCTGTTCATACTTTGGATGGCTCACGTGCCCTCCCTCCGTTTTGAAAGCGATGGAGAGCTTGATCTCCTTTCAAACACGAAGAAAGCAATATGCCTGGAGTTCTATTTAAACCTCCACTTTGCAATCTACCCATTCAGAGACGAGAACATGATGCGGTGTACAAGTGCCGCCGACGCTAGCGCGAAGTGCGCCAAGGGAATGGCCGTATTCCGTCGCTACATTGAGGGAAGAGGGCAAAGTTTGTCGCAAACCCCCGAATTCGTACAATTTTATGCTCTTCCTTACATCCCAAGCCCCCCCGATCACCCAACATTTGCGGTCATGTTTACGGATCAGTGGATGAACGAGCTGAAAAATAAGCTGGTGAGCTTTGTGATGAGCACATGCGTTGCCGATTCACCAGCAAAGATGCCAGCTATTTTCTCCAAATACAACAATAATAATAGCAACAGCGACAGTGGCGGCAGAGAGGGAAATTTGGCCCAACTTTCGCAAAAACTGTACAGCATGAACTGTGAGCTGCTGCAGTCGCTGCAACAGTCGCGGAAGACGCAGGAGCTAGCGACAGATGACTACATCGAAAATTCTGTCAGAAAGTTGAACAACTTTCATCAGACGATGACCAATCTGTCTCTTTCTTCCACCCCCCCCCAATTGCAACAAACTAAGAACCATCAACAACAACCAAAGGCCGAACCAAAACACAACGCAAACACCTTCTACTCCTCCTCCTCCTCCTCCTCCTCCTCCTCTTCCTTAATCGCCCCCATCGATTTCCTCACTGTAAAAAAAGACCTTTTTAACCTCGCCAAAAATTCCCACGGACACGATATCGACAACGCATTCCAAACCGCTCTCATTCTGCAGGCGTTGCGGTGGCGGTTTTCGAGGGCCCCTACTCACGAGGCCCGTCTCAACGTGCTGATCGCCTACCTCAGAAACGACATCCTCTGCGTTTCGAAATCATCGCGTGGAACAAAGACCCTTTTCGAAACGCTCCTGCTCCACCCTTCTCCAATAATAGCAGAGTACGCAGGACGATTCATCAACTCAATAACAACAATGAACAGGGCCAGGCAATACTTAATGACCAACGAAGGCGAAAGTTGCGTCGGCTGTCTGGTGAAAGTTCTGAAAAGCGAAAAGGGCGACACGGTGCTGCGGCAGCAAGTGTTGGGCTCGCTCCAGAAGAGCAGCTTGAAAAGGTTTGCGCAACTGGAAATGATCAACCGCGACGTGATGGGGTGGATCGCAATCACTTTAGACGAGCACGTGAGGGAAAGTCAAATTTTGCTCGACTACTCTCTTGAGTACATCACCGCTCTGCTTATGAACTTGTGCCTGAGGACAAGAGGCAAGGAAGCCGCGGAAAGCGCGAAGCCTGATTTGCTGTCAACGTTGACGAGCTTGTTGGAGAGCGAAAACGTGCAAGTTAGAAATTACGTGAATGGGACGGTGTACAGCCTGCTGTCAAGGTCGAACATGAGGGATAGAGCAATCGGAATCAGACTCGACGAAACTCTGCAGACGCTGACAAAGGTGTCCAGCGACCAGTTCAAGAGACAGCTCCAGTTTATTCTCGACCAGCTGATTTCCAGCAGCGGGGAGGTGGAGAGCGACGACGACGATGAAGACGACGAGGGGGACGAGCACGAGGAGGCAGCGCTGAATTTAGAAGAGAGCGCCGAGGACGGGGGACTGGAGGACTACACGAGGAACGAGAACATGCCAAGCGGGGAGGCGCTGCTGTGCGCGAATTACCTGATTAGAGACGTGAACAGCGCGAGGATGGAAACTGCGTTGGACGAGGAAAAAGCGGCGGGGGGGAGGAAGAATAGTGGTTTCGAGCCGAGATCTTTTGACCAAGATAACGTGATACGTCGAGCTGTGACTCCTCATAGCTACAAAAATTGAAAGATAATTAAACTTGGGTTTCCTTCTACTTTTGTTGTTATTTAGTAATGTTATACATTTTTAGTAAAACATTCACCACCACACATAATAGCAAGGTTGACATCAACCAGCTGGACACCTGATGATGATGAGGAGGTTGTTGAAATACAGCTTCTGATGTTTGTCGGCGTTTTTTTAAATCTATGTCAAGAAGGTCGGAGCGAAGCTCCTCTATTAGAAGCTGCTGCTCCTTGATCGCCTCCACGAGGTTGGGGATGATCTCGTTGTAGTTGATGGATTTATAGCCGTCCAAACCTGTCGAAACCACCCACGGGAGAACTTTCTCCACCTCCTGAGCGATGAAGCCCTGGTGGACCGAGTTGTCGAAATTCCGCTCGGGAAAATCGTCTTGTCGCCAGGTGTAGGAAACACCGCGCAAGTTGTTGATGATTTCCAGTCCGAGCACGGCCTCGAAATTCTGCTTGAACCTCCTGTCGGAGGTGAGCTGGGCGGCTGCGGCGTACATTGTCGCGCCTGTTATTGTGGCCGATGCTTGAATACCGGTACCTGTTATTATAGCTGTGGAGGTGAGGCCGGCCATAGTGGTGGCGGCGTCGAGGTAGGCCGCTCCAGTGATGGAAGTGACCCCGGAGGAAGTGATTCCACCAGAGGCTGTAATAACTCCCGTCATTGCGACAGTGCTGCCGGTTGTCAAAGCCCCAGTGATACTCGTGACACCGGAAGATGTGAGGCCACCTGAAGCAGTGGCAGCGCCAGTGATGGTGGTCGTGCCGTCGAGGTAAGCCGCTCCGGTGAGCGAAGTCATTCCAGAGGAAGCAATACCGCCGTTCGTGGTGAGCGCAACTCCAGTCACATACGCAGCACCTGTGACGGTTGTGACGCCGCTGCTC
>BRYC01000103.1:2350-97826 GCA_030267985.1 Parmales sp. scaly parma | reverse complement strand
CCGGTTGTCTACCGCGGTTGAAAGGTAAAAAATCCTCCCCAACGCTGCCCCTACCAGCTGCGCCCGGTGTCACAACCAAAAGAAGCTCGTTCGCTTCGCTTCACTAACTCACCTCGCAATTTTTACTATTTTTGTTCTCATTCTCCTTAAAGCAGATTCCGTCGAGGCAGGCGTTGGCCCACATTACCCAGGAGAGCGCGGATGCGTATTCTGCAGGAGTTGGTGAGGTTGCAGAATGCTCTTTGTAGAGGTGGAGGAGGATGGCTCCGGATTCGAAGAGAACTATTCCGTCGTGTGTGTTTGTTTGTGTGTTGTCGACAAGGCAAGGCACCTGCCCAAAAGGGTGTGGGGAGGGGCGGGGCTGAGCTATCGTGAAAGGGATGGAGGCTTCGTACATGAACCAATTCACCAAAGGTGATCGGCTACCCTGGGTGCCATGTAGCAACAGATTCGGAGTTGACGGAGTTGATAGAGCCGATGTGTGTGCGAATGTAGCTAACAAAATAACGAGCCAGGAGGTCATTCTATTAGCAATGTTACGAGCGCTGAGCAACCCAGGTGTGTAATCGACAAAAACTTGAATTTAAAAATATATTCAAGTTTTTGTCGATTACACACCTGGGTTGCTCAGCGCTCACCTTACTCAACACCAAAGTAGAATTGATACAGTTGCCCCCCTAAAAAGTGAGGCTGCCCCTTCATTCCAGCTTCTTCATCGACTCCTGAAAAATAATTAGCATCTTCATCGACTCCTGAAAAATAATGATTGTAGGGGTTCTCACCGAGAGTGCCAGTCGTCTCAACTGCGTGGCTTTGTCGCGGGACAACAGTTATTTGATTTCGGGTGACCACGAAGGAACCATCATTGTCCTTTCGACTAAGACTGGCATTGTAGAATATCAAGTTGACAATGTTTTTGCTCGTGGTGTCAGTGGTCTTTGCTGTCTTCTGGATGGCTCACTTGTGGCTTGTGGCTTTTGTGATGATGGCGGCTTGAAGGTATTCAGCCCTTCCCTAGAGTTGGTCCAGACCTTGGAGGGACACGATAATGCTGTTTCTTGCGTCACCGTCTCTCCATCAGGCTCCCACCTTGCTTCTGGTGGTGGAAATGGTAAGAAGGTGATAATTTGGTCGGAGCCGGGGGAGGGTGGCGAGTGGGCTAGAGTGCAAGTGCTAGAGGATCACACGGATTGGATTTCTGCAGTGTGCTTCTCCCCTGACGGCAAGCAGCTGGTTACTGGAAGCAGCGACAAGCTCATCAACCTCTACAGCTTCAACGAGGGAAATGCCATCTTAGCGCACACGTTGGAGGGCCACACCAGCAGCGTCTATTCCCTCTCGTTCTCTCCCGACTGCAAACTCCTTTGCTCGGGAAGTGACGATAAATCCATCAAATTTTGGAACCCTGCCGATGGAAGCTGTTAATGGCCGGTCTAAGGGCTTTGGATTCGTGCGTTTTGCGTCAGAGGAGGGCTTTGAAAAAGTTATAAATAACGCTAAAACCCACAAAATGAACGGCAAGGCGGTGGTCCTGAAGATTGCCAACGATCCAGGTCCTCCCGGGACCGGGTCCGGAACCGGGTCCGGAACCGCCAAGGCCAAGGCTAAGGAGAGGACCGGTGAGAAATTCAAGAAAGTAAAACAAAGCGGTAGAGAGAAAAACTACGGATATTACAGATCGTAGTTTTTCTTTGTCGATTCCCAATCTTCCCGATTTCCAATACAGTCATCTACATTACTCCAAGAAGCTGGCCGCCCTGCCAATCGATATGGCGTAAGAGCCCTTCAGCTTCTTGAGCCACTGCTGCTGCTGCTGGCCGTTGAGCTTCACGAGCACAGCGTCCAGGTGCTCGTTGGTGAGGTACTTGCGCCCGGCGTTGCAGAAGTACTTGACGACCGCTAGGCCCCTACCGTCCTGGATGTTGGTCGCGCGGGCCTTGATGGCCTCGAGCTTGTCCATGAAATCGTTGTTGGTCAGGTGGGGGGAGAGGAACAACGTGCTCGACGCGAGCGTGTTCATGTTGTCGTCGAAGAGTGCCAGCGCCCGCGTTAGGCCGACCCGGAACTCGGCCTTGTCGAGGCGGGACATGGCGCTGTCGCCGGATGCGATGCGCCCGAACTCGTCAATGTTCTCGTCGACGAACGCGAAGAGCCACTTGAGGCCGACCCGGAACTCGGCCTTGTCGAGGCGGGCCATGGCGCTGGTGCAGGATGCGATGCCCCCGAACTTGTCCATGTCCTCGTCGACGAACGCGAAGAGCCACTTGAGGCCGACCCGGAACTCGGCCTTGTCGAGGCGGGCCATGGCGCTGGTGCAGGATGCGATGCCCCCGAACTTGGTCACGTTCCCGCCGACTAACATGAGGAGCCACTTGAGGCCGACCCGGAACTCGGCCTTGTCGAGGCGGGCCATGGCGCTGGTGCAGGATGCGATGCCCCTGAACTTGTCCATGTCGCCATCGACTAACATGAGGAGCCACTTGAGGCCGACCCGGAACTCGGCCTTGTCGAGGCGGGCCATGGCGCTGGTGCAGGATGCGATGCCCCCGAACTTGTCCATGTCGCCATCGACGAACATGAGGAGCCACTTGAGGCCGACCCGGAACTCGGCCTTGTCGAGGCGGGCCATGGCGCTGTCGCAGGATGCGATGCTCGCGAACTTGGTCACGTTCCCGCCGACGAACATGAGGAGCCACTTGAGGCCGACCCGGAACTCGGCCTTGTCGAGGCGGGCCATGGCGCTGTCGCAGGATGCGATGCGCCCGAACTTGGTCACGTTCCCGCCGACGAACATGAGGAGCCACTTGAGGCCGACCCGGAACTCGGCCTTGTCGAGGCGGGCCATGGCGCCGTCGCAGGATGCGATGCGCGCGAACTTGGTCACGTTCCCGCCGACGAGCATGAGGAGCCACTTGAGGTGCGCCACGATGCCGTCGCGCCCGAGGGCGGCCACCATGCCACCGCTGGCTTTGAGGATGCTGAACAGGACAGTGGCGGGAACATTGGTGGCGAGGGCGCACACGTTGGTGCAGTACCTGATGGAAAAAGGGTGTGGTGGGTGGGGTGGGGTGGGGTGTGGTGTTGTTAGTAGGTGGTGTTGTTAGTAGGTGGTGGATGGGCGGTTCTAACGAGGGAAGTTGGTGATGCGGGCTCTCGGCAGTTAAAGCCACAACCCCCAACTTCCACCTTCTCTCCTCCCCCTCCCTCCCCCCCACCTCGAATACGTACAGGGTGTTGTCCATGTGGTTGATGAAGGCTCCAATATGGACTCCGTCCTCGCCGATGAGTTGGTCGAAGATCTCCTTCTCCGCATCATTGTCGTAGCACGCGGCCAGCGAGTTTAGGTTGGCGATGATCACCTGGGCCTTCTCCTGTACGGCCTGGTCGCCAGGCTGCCCCCCCTGCTCCCTGGCGACGGCTGTCCTGACCAATGCCCCGGAGTACAACCGGTGAGCTTCCAGGGAAACTTCCTTGGCGTTCTGTTTCTGTGCATGTGAAAGCTGTTGCAGGTTGAGCTTGTTGGACATGGCTGTGGCTTGCATGTTAATGGACTGTGAGGGGCACAGGATCTCCAAGTACTCTACACCATTGCTGAGGGGGAGCGCGATGGTGTTAACCGTGTTGTTCTGACCGATGAGGCTGCCGCACGCGCGGCGGAAGCGAACGAAGATGGTGTTCAGGCCGGTTGTCGAAAGCCTCCTGGTGTGCTCCTGCACGATGCGGTGTGTCTTCTTGACGTCTTTTTCGGGTGTGTGCCAATGGTTCTCGTCGTACTCGATGACGACGTTGACATCGCGAACAGCAATGAGCAAGCCGTTGTTGGCGTTGGGGGAGAGAAGAAAGACAGCATCCGAGACAACAAATTTGTCACCAGCCTTCAAGGCGGCGACCAGGATTTCGGCACTTATGTCCATGCCAAGAGCAAGGAGGAGCAAGGCGACAAACTGAACCTCGATCATCGAGTGGTTCGTCATCTGAGAGGGGAAGGGGGGCTGGAGAGGTTGGAAGGGGGGGAGTGGGGTATGTGTGTTAGATAGAATCGTGGATTAGTGCTCGTTAACAGAGCTGGGCGATGTACCGACCGAGTGTGTACCGACCGGGTATGTATGATGGCGAGGTGAGGATGTATTGAAAAGCTTAGCGTTTACCTGGGGGTTTATTTAGATTTTTATTTTTGGCTCCAAGTGGCTCTGAGAAAATTCGATCCCTTATTCCACCCCAGATCTATATATATAAAAGCACCAGCTACTCTTCGACCCTATTTTCTTCTCCCATTAGCCAGAAATACACACCATCCCTCGTCCCACCTCCCGTCATTCTCAATTTAGTCTGTGAAGATGGACGAACTGCTCTTCCCAAACAACCCTCACCTTATTTGGCTCTTCGCGTTCGTCGACGAGAACATGGAAAATTTCGGGCGCATCGCATCCTGCAACAACGCCATGGCCCGCCTCGACCAGGCCGAGTTCCGGGTCGGCCTAACGCGGGCGCTGGCACTCTTCAACGACAACATGAACACGCTCGCGTCGAAGCTGTTGATCCTCTCCGCCCACCTGACCAACAACGATTTCATGGACAAGCTCGAGGCCATCAAGGCCCGCGCGACCAACATCCAGGACGGTAGGGGCCTAGCGGTCGTCAAGTACTTCTGCAGCAGCGGGCGCATGTACCTCACCAACGAGCACCTGGACGCTGTGCTCGTGAAGCTCAACGGCCAGCAGCAGCAGCAGTGGCTCGAGAAGCTGAAGGGCTCTTACGCCCAGTCGATTGGCAGGGCGGCCAGCTTCTTGGAGTAATGGAGATGACTGTATTGGAAATCGGGAAGATTGGGAATCGACAAAGAAAAACTACGATCTGTAATATCCGTAAGGTCGTCTCTATAAATTAAACTCTCTTAATACAATTATTACGAGGAAAGCCGTCCTGATTTACTGTGTTTGCTTGATTAAACTTCCTTTAGAGGAGCCACTCCAGGCCGACCCGGAACTCGGCCTTGTCGAGGCGGGCCATGGCGCTTGGGTCAATGAGAAGAAGACGCTTTTTCTTCGCCTTCTCTTTTTCCCTCTTTTTTCGGTTGCGCTCAGCGTTCTTGCCACTATCTGAGACAGGGGGTGGTGGTGGTGGTGGTGGTGGTGGTTGTGGACGTGGATGTGGTTGAGGTTGAGGTTGAGGTGATGCTGCTGATTCTGCTGTTACAGATAACTTGGCAAGCTCGTTCACAATCTCCTTCTCCTGCTTCTGCTCCTGCAACTTCTCCTCATCCAGCAAACACGAGGGTGGAGGCCAAGACTTCGAAGACTCGCACTCGTCTAATCTCGCCTTTGCAAGCAAAACAACCTTCGGAAAGAGATCATTGACGATCTTGTCGCCAACAATTGCAGCTAGGGAAGCCTTAGCAAGCTCAACTCTGTTGGCCGCCGAGTCCCTCATCCCCCCGGTGGTGAGCTCCTCGGAGTTCCAGAAGGACAAAAGGCCGACGAGAATCGTCCGGACAGACCAAGATGGATTCCAGAGCTCGGGGTGAAAGTCAGACATCGACATGCAAATCTTTTGATTCGGAACGAACCGGGAGGAGGCGGTATGCACTTGAATGGACGGAGGTTTCATTGGAAATTGCGGCGGGAAGGTGAGCTTGCCGTGGTAGATGCCTCCGTGGTAAGGCGTGTCAGGTGACCCAAGGATGATGAAATGCCACTCCAAGCAAGAGCTTTCAAGCGGGCTGGCAAAGAAATTTGCCTCGGGGTCTTTTTGCAGGAGGTTGAACTCCCGTTTAAGTCGGCGAATAGCAGCGGAGGCGGCCATGTCGACGAAAGAGGGGTCCTACTTCTATTCAAGAGTTGTTATATTTGCCAGCCTGGGAGGTCCGCAATTAGTAGCTAGAAAGAGGCGCTGCTTGATTTGGGCTGGTATTGGAGTCCTGTCATTATTGAATTTACATTATAAACCCACGTCCACTTTTGTTATCGTGCCAAAATTGACGAGAGTTTCTTCTCCCATGTTCTTTTCCTCCTCCTCCCCGTCATTGTCATTGTAATTGTCATTGTCATTGTCGTCCTCGTCGACCCCCCCCCTCGGAAACGCCTCCCGAACCCTCTCCCCCTTCTTCCCCTCCCATTCTCCCCCTCCCTCCCCTCCCCCTCCCCTCGGCGTCCCACAAACAGCAACAAGATCCTCCCAGCTAATAACTGCGTCTTCACTCGGACTTCCCAAGTCTTGGCCGGAGACCCCGCTGCTCTCGACAATGAACGCAACGAGCTTCCGCGCATTCACCTTTAATTTTTGTCCTGGGAGCGAGTTGCGAGCGAAGTACGCCCGGAGGTTAGACTCTGAGGTGGGGCTCATTGCCGGAGGAGGAGGAGGAGGAGGAGCGGTCGCGGTCGCGGTTGCACCCATCCCTTCTTCTTCTTTTTCACTCTTCCTCTCGACCGCCCTCCTCATAGCGTTCCTCTGTACAGCCATAAGCTCGATGAACAACCTAGCAAGGACACTCTCACTGCCTCCTATCCCTTCCCGTCCCTTTTGGGGTAGCTCGCTTAGAATCTGAGCGAGAACGCTGCCGCCGAACTTGCTTTCCGAGGGATGAGTTCCTTTCGATTCCTCCACCACTAAGTTTGACGACGGGGCGTCTGCGTCTTCACGGAGTTGGAACGGGAGATAATTTCTTTTGCCACCTTCTCCCTTGCTCTCCTTCCTCTCCTTCCTCTCCTTCAGCGTATTCCTCTCCTTCTGCGTATTCCTCTCCTTCTGCGTATTCCCCCCCTCCCCCTCCCCCTCCCCCTCCCCCTCTACCCGGCTGCTATTCCCCCCACCACCCACCACCCTCTCCCTTACCTTCTCCCTAACCTTCTCCTCCTCGCTGCTCCCAGGATAGTAGTACAGCACCTGTGGAAAATCCCGTTCTCCGAACCTGCTTCGACTTCCCCTGGGCGCCCCTCCCCCTCTTGGTGCCCGCGCGACACCACCCGCTCCTCCAACAAGAGGCACGGGGAGCTCATTCGTGACCATCTCCGTCATCCTAACCCTCGTATCTCTGGTGGCACCACCAGGCACTCGACTCATTGCCCCCTCCTCCTCCGTATGAGGATTCGAGAACAGGAAAGTACCGCTTCTGCTGACTCTAATCTCTTCAACGTTCTTGTCCCCTTCCCCCTCCTCCTCCTCCTCCTCGATCACCTCGACCTCACTAACGAGCTTCAACGAGTCCCTCGTGACCGCCCCCTGTAGGAGCTTACTCGTGGGGGTGAGGAGCTGCCGCTTCAGCTCCGAGACGAGATGAAGGACGGAGGAGCCGGTTGAGTCTCCCCCCGAGTCCGACGAGATCCTGAAATCGACGATCCTGAAATCGACAACGATACTCCTACTCCCTGAAACTCTGTCCTCCTCTCCACCCCTAACGCCCTCAACGAAAATCCTCTCCTTGTGGCTCTCCCTCTCCGGGTCTCCCTTCACCGCTTGCGCTAGCGCCCCCCAAACGTCCTCAACAACCTGCTTGCAGTACCTCCCCCTCGCCTCCGTCCCCTCTGCAACGTCCCGAACGTCTCCCGCCAAATAAAGGCTAAGAACCGCAACAAGGCGGCTGCTGCTCGCAGGCTTCTTTCCCCGGAGGAGGGAGGCGCTAGCAATGGAGGCGCTAGCAATGGAGGCGCTAGCAATGGAGGTGCTCCCGTCACCTTTTAAGGCCAGTAGCGATTTAGGGGGCGATTTAGTGGGAGGAGCGTCGGCTCCTTGCGAGGGTTCGACGGTCCTGCGTTGTCCGATTCCTGAATCGCTCCAAACGAAAGGGGCCGTTCCCGTTCCAGATCCCGTTCCAGATCCGGTTACAGCGGGTTGAGAGCCGCTCGGTTGAGAGCCGCTCGGTGGGAGAGGGGTTCGAGGGGGGAAGGATCCGGAGCCGATAACGGTGGGGAGAGGGGGGGGGGTGATGGTTCCCTTCTCCTTCTCCTTCTTCTTCTCCTTTACCATCTTCGTAGTCTTTGTCATTGTCATTGTCATTGTCATTGTCCTTACTGCCGTCGTCTCTCCCCCTCCCCCTCCTTCGCTGCTGCCGATTGTCGCGACGCTCGATCCCCCGCTCCACAACCTGGCACCGAACCGAACGGATCCGACTTTAGTTTCACCGCCGCCTTCTCTCCCTCCAGAAGCGTAAACGTCGACGGTTGTGCGGATTTCACCAAAAACGTGCCCCCCTCCTCCGACTCCTGCGGTCTCCGTCGGAGCGCTAGACACGAGGCCACTTAGGTCAACACCCCCTGGGCGGCTCTTTCCACGAAGGAGCGCGTAGTTGCTTCCTTCTCTACGAGTTAGTGGAGCTCTAGCTGAAACCTCCGGGGTTGTTGGTTGGAGGAGAAGGACGCTAGCTCCGGCGGCACTATTGTTATTATTGTTGGTGGCGGAGAAGGAGGTTATGAATGAGGTTATGCTAGAAGAGGGGACGATAAAGGATTGGAGGAGACAGGAGTTGTATTGCACCGCACTGGCACCCACCCCTTCGGACCCCTCACCCTCCAGCTCCGTTCCACCCCCAGCGGGAGGAGGCGGAACGTGAACAAGCGGCAAAAACTCCGAAACATGAAAAGACACAGAGGGAAGAGGGCCTCCCCACCCGGGGTGGTGGAGGGAAACTTCCTCAACTGAAACTTCTAGGCAGAATGCGACCTTGTCGTCGTCGCCGCTGTCGTCGTTGGGAGCTTTGGCCGTCGTCGTCGCGGGCAGGGACCTCAGCATCGGACCGTGGCACGCGAGCCTCACGCGAAGCTCGAGGCTGCCGACGACGGAGTTTGAGCAGCGGGGGGAAAAGAGGACGACGTGCCTTGTCAAGGAACCCCAGACGGAGCATAAGCTTGGCCCTGCGGAGAAACTCGACAGGTCGACTGTTGCGGAGGCGACTAGGTAGGGCTTGGTGGTGTTATTGGCGGTTTTATTCGGCGTTGGTGGATTGCAAAGGGGGTCGTTGAGAAGGAGGACCTCGAGGGCCTTGTCGGACTTTGACAGCAATCGACTTAGTTCCAATGAGTTAAAGTCGAACGTGGAGCTTGTCACGTTCGGGGGGAAGAGGACCAGGGACCCGCCGAGAGTGCCCCTCTCGCCTTCTCCTTCTACACCGCGGAGTTGGATTGGAGGGAAGCCAGATAGAGACAGTATGAGGAGGACGTCGGAGGGGTGGGATACTTTTGGGATCAAGTCCAGTGCTAAAGGGAGGAAATCAAGCGTGAAGGCGCAAGTTTTGTTCATGCTGTACAATATCTTTTGCTTTTTTTCTTTGTGTACAATATATCTAAACTTTTGAATTTGCTTGATTTGGTACTAAAGAGTTGTCAGGTTTTTCCTTTAGTCCAGTTCAGTGTATGATCGAAGTACGCTATGAGTAGTCAGTTCCCAATAATTCCCAAAAATAAAATTTAAATTTTTAAAAATTTTAACATAATTAGCTAAAAATGTTTGCCGTCGCTCTTCTGCTGCTCCTGCCCTTAGCCGGTAGCACAGGGGAGGACGTCTTCGTAAAATCCCAAACTGCCCGAACCCTCAGGCTCAAGCAGGATGGAACCGTTGAGCCCGCCGAGATCACTGAGACTCTTCACCTGTACAATGAAGTTAAGTCGATTCATGATGCAGCGACATTTGTTGGGAGTTTTCCGGGTGAGCCGGTTGCCGCCGTGGAGAAGAAGGATGAGGAGAAGGTGGAGGAGGATTTGGTAAAAGCGGAGGAAGAAGAGGAAGTTCATCTGGAAAGTTCTCCTCCTCCTCACGATCATCATGTTGATGTTGAATCCACATTATTTGATGTGGCCGAAAACTCAGAATCAAGCTCAAATTCAAACACAAACTCAGAATCAAACTCGGACTCAAACTCAAACGTCACCACCCCCGCGTCCGACTCCCTGGACGAGCTGCTAGCGCACATGAACGAAACTTCGTCCCTCGAGTATGAAAAAACTCTCCTCATGAACCTTGCCAACGAGATAATATCGAACGTAACCTACAACTCTGACAACTCTTCCGTCCTCATCGCCCTAACCAAGTCCCACGTCTACGAGATAACGACGCCGCTGAAGGACGACTTGGTGAAGCAGCGGGTGCTCGAGACGAAGAGCAAGAACGAAAGAATTTCGAGCATGACCAATAAGCAAAGTTTGGTCTTGGAGGAGATTAAGGAGGAAATAGAGAGCATAGAAGAGGCTGAGAAGGTGACCGCTCGCTCGCCTGCAAAACCATACACTAGTTGTGACTAACTCGCTTCGCTCGCGGCTCGCCTCGCCTCGCCAGTTCGCCGAACATCTCACCCAGCAAGCAATCGAAAACTTAAACAGCCTCATAGCCTCCTCCGAAGAGCGCAGGGAGGAATCGATCCGAAACATGTGGACAAGCCTGTCAAAAACGATGAACTCTTCTGTTGCAATGTTTGTCGAAGCGAGAACGAGTGCGAACAAGCTCAGAATGGAAAAGCTCATTGAGACCCAGAGCAGCAACGAGAAGCTCAAGGAGGAGCTGAAGACGCTGTTGGACAAGGTGAGTGCCGTGCCCCGCCCCGCCGCGCCACTCCCCGCCACTCCTACTACCTCGCTGACCCTCCCCTTTCTCTGTATTTGTAGGAAAGTTGGATAAAGGCGGGGTTCGATTTGTCTTTGAACAACCCCGTTCCAAAACAAACGGGTTTGAAGGCGATTAGGGCCCTCCCCCTCACGACCTACTCGCTGATGGAAGACAGCAAGGCGAACGTCGTGAACTATAACAACCTGTTCGAGAGTCGGCGGACCAGGAGGCACGTGGGAGTGATTGATCCGGAGGCGGTAAAAGTTATTCCGGAGGCCGACGACGCCGGTTCGATCGACCCGTCGACCATTTTCGCCTATAATCTCAACGCGATTAGCGCGCTGGCAGATGAAATTGAGAACCTGAACGCGAAGCTAGTTGCCCTGGCGCAAGAGCAGAAGAAGCAGGGTAAGGTGAAGCAGCGTTTGGAAAAATTAAATAAGATTTTGAACGTGACCAGTACCACCACCACCACCAACAACAACAACAACACCAATAACGACATGAAATGGAAAAGTTCGGCACAACTAGCCAGCGAAGTTGCAGCTCTGGAGGCGGAAGCTTCCGTTTCGCAGATGGTTTTGCTGAGCCAGAAAACAAAATCAACTTCAAAGATTGCAATATTAAGAACGAAGGACGACATGAAGGACTTTCTCCTCGACGAGAGCGACATGGCCGACATCCGAAAAATCGAAGCGACGAACAGGATCGAGCAAAAGAGGGACCACGACCTCATTGACGCTGAGGCGAGCCTGGACATTGCGCTCGATAGCGCCATCACGAGGGGCAAGATTATTAGTATGAAGAATGACGCGAGGAGGGAGCTGGTGAGGTTGAGCGAGGCAATTGTTGGGGAGGTTGAGAGAGCGAGAGACGAAGTCATGGCTGAGGCCGAGCTGGAGAGAGAGACTGAAGGTGAGACTCTTCACACGAACTACAATAGTAGTCTTGCGAGCTGTGAGCGAAGTGGTGACGTGCACATGGTGTGTTTTTGGACCGTCCCTGAACAACACCCTCGCACAAAAAGATGCGCCTGGCCGAACCCGCTACCGTGTCCAATTAGCAGCGTCTTAAACTTCCATACGCTGGAGTTGCGGGATTCAGTGATTCACCTTTTTTTGCCTTTTTAACTAAACAAAAAAACTAACCCTCGACTCGACTCGACTCCCGACTTCACTCGCGCAGGAGCCGCCATCATCCGCATTGCCGTTATTGGGGAAGAAGCCACGAAGGCAATTTTAGAGATCATTAAGGTTACCTTTTTGAACTTCGCTAACCTCATTGAGCACACGTTCAGAACACGCGACGGGCAAAAACAGTTCATTTTATTCGTCGGAGGTGAGCGAGCGAACGAGCGGGAAATGGCTACAGCCACCCACATCCACTACAACGCTAACCCATCCAATTTCTTTGGCTCGCTCGTTTCGCTCGTCCTTCATTAAAATGCGCCTCGCTTCTCTCGGCGCAGCTTGCGCCCTAACAGTTTTCTGCTTAACGGTGATCCGAGAAATGACATCTTTGGGATTCGTACTATTGAAGAAACTTATGACAACGCCGAAGCTCGTTCGTGAGTATGGTAGCAAGTGGAACAGAAGCGTTGTGGAAGGAGAAATATTCAATCAGCGAGTTTGCATAACCCCGGATTTGGAAAGAAGTTTGGAAACAATTTGTGCGGGAACTGCCTTAGCCAAGTCCCGCGGCGCCCCCCTGAAGCACGTCATGATATACGGGGCACCAGGAACGGGGAAATCAATCATCGCGCGGCAAATCGGCCTTGGGATCCAAGGCATGCCCTTCGCTCTAATGTCCGGGAGGTGAGTGAGCGAAGCGAGCGAGTCTTGAGGAAGACAATCATACTCGCGATGGATCTCGCGAGATGGCTGTAGAAGGCTACATCCATCCAATATACTAAACTAACATTATTCCACACAATTCGTTTGGCTCGCTCGCTCCCACCTGCTCCATTAAAAATGCGCCTCGCTTCGCTCGGCGCAGCGATTTAGCTCCTCTCGGGCGCCACGGGCCGGGCGAGCTTAGGTCAATACTGACCTGGGCCTGCAAGCAGCGGAACGGGGCGGTCCTGATTATAGACGAGGCTGAAGCTGCATTGGGAAGCAGGTTGAGGAGGTGAGCGAGCTAGCCTTGTGGCCACCCACATCCACTACTAAACTTACCCACTCAAATCGTTTGGCTCGCTTAGGACAACATTTGGCGATGAGGGGGGAGGGGAGCAACCCGGTGGTAGCGAGAGCTTCGCGAGGGATGCTCTGAACGTCTTGCTGAGTATAACAGGGAGCGAAAACACCAACTTGATGCTCGTCCTAACGACCACTAATCCGGAGTTTTTGGACGAGGCCGTTCTGGACCGAATGGACGAGCTTATTTTCCTCGAGCTGCCGGAAAAGAGAGAGAGGGAGCGCATCCTTTGGAAACGTTTTAACATGAAGTTCAAGCACGACGAGGAGTACGAAAACGGTGTGCGAGTACACACACACACACACACACACAAACACAAACACAACACCAACAGAAAACATTGGTGGAGCAAAAAAGATACAAGAATTCCCATCAGTAATAAATTCTTGACAATACTCCCGGCCGCGATGAGCCACTTGAGCTTGGACGTCATGACGAAGGGGTGCAGCGGAAGAGAGCTCGAGAAGCTGGTGCAAGGGTTGAGCAATGACGTCTACGGCAATTTTGGTAACGGGGGGGAGGACAAGATTGAGCTTACTTTTCAGGTATTCAATCGAGTTGTGGAGGGAACCTGTGAAGCACTGAAGAAAAAGTGGGAGCTGAACTCGGGAAGTTTCGATAAGGGAGGGAAGAAGAAGCAGAAACAGAAGCAGAAGCCGAGAAAAATTGAAAAGCTCATCGAGGAGAAAATTTTGGAGAAGATAGATCAGAAATCGCCGCCAAAGGAGGAGGAGGAGGAAAATCCAGAAATAACGCCGACTTTGGTGACTGAGAATAGAGAGAATGACGATTTGGACAAGCATGAGATCCGGGGGGGGCGGACTGCTTACTCGTTGCCTGACACGCCCACGTCCACGCCATCGAAGCAATCAAATGCTGGGAGCAGCACCCCGAGGGGAGGAAGGGCAAGCAGCGTATCAGATTTGATAAGCAAATTTGAGAATAATAAAACATTTTGATTTTTTTTAGTACCAGTACTGAGGCCCTTAACTTTGTTTCCGCCGGAAGGTAAGCTTAACTTAAAAAAATTAAAAAAATTAAAAAAAAATTTTCAATTTTCTTTAATCGGTAATTTCCCTTTATGATTTTCAAATTTTAACACACCAGTGTACGCACACATCAGAAAAAACGCGGTTCTGTCCATACAGTTGATGCAAAAAAAACCAAAACATCAACACCATTAATGTCTTCGTTTTCAAATAAGATATCCTTAAAATTCATAAACACTGATATTCCAATCTTCCCCCTCTCCTCACTTACTTTTAAGAACAAAATTGCCGCTGGTGGTTTTGGCACAGTTTACGACGGAATTTTAGACAACGATAGTTTAATTCAAAGTAAAAAAGTTGCAATTAAGACTGTCACTCTAGATTCCGGAGACGAAGAAACTCTCAAAGATTTCTTACAAGAGGCGAATGCTGCCTTTGTTGCGTCGTCCATCACGCGTGATAAGGAGGTAAACGAGGAGGAATTTGAGAGTACCATTTGCAGGACCTTGGGAATAAGCCATGACTCAAAGACAACAAAAATAAAAACCAAAATAAAACTCCACATCGTGATGGAAAACCTTGAGTGTGAAGGCGATCTGCACGATGTAATTCACCTCGAAGAGCACTGGGAGTTCAAACCGTCTAGAATTCGGCCCAAGGTGAGATGAGACTGCGAAAATCAAGCAACAATCACTCTCCCTCCACCCATCACATTTATATTAATAATCTTGTTGCTCGCATCGCATCCGCATCGCATCCCCAGACATACGCTTGCATCGATCACGAGGGCGACTATATGCTCTACACCATGAGTCGAGAAATGAAGATCAGCATAGCGACGCAGATTGCAAGGTCGCTGAGGGAGTGCCGAGACGCAAAGGTTTTGCACAATGACATCAAGCCTGAAAATATATTGCTGCTGTCGAAGCGGGGGGAAGTCGCCTCCAAGTCCAACAAGGCGTCCACTCCCACGAAGAAAAAGAGAAAGAGGAGAAACGAGCCAGAACCTGCGAGGTGCCGGATCAAGCTGATCGATTTTGGCATGGGGGGGGTGCCGAAGGACTGCCAAGGCTATAGCGTTGGCACGGCGGGGTACATGGCACCCGAGGTCATTGACCACGGACAGTGCTCTTACAAGAGCGATATCTTTGCTGCGGGCATGTGCATCCTGGAGGTTTGGATGGGACAGCTGTGGGTGGTTGGTAAAGACGACGAGGCAGAAATGAAAAAGTCAAGAATCGACTGTTTGAAACGGCTTGACAAGAGTGATCCTGTTGTTGCCGAGTTGCTGCGAAGGACGCTCAATAGCGACCCAGGGAAGAGGCCGAGTGCCAAGACTCTGCAGTCGGAGTTAATAAAGATTCGAAAAAATTTGGCGAAGTGAAGGAAGGTACCAACAACCAAAAATTTATGTTTTTGTAGTTAGCACCTCCACCAAACCCCTCACAACTTCGAAATCGCCGCAATGTTGTGCCCCCACCCACTGAAAACCGGCCTATTATATTCGATCATGTTCAGAGGGAGGCACAGCTTCACAATGTCCTCGATGTTGTGAAACCCATACCGTCCAGGCGCACCGGTTTCCATCATCATCAGTGGATTCAAAACCTGCGGCATTGTGTGGGTTAGTCGCCTCGCCTCGCACTCTCTACCTGTCACAAAGGCTCGCTCACCCCGTCCGCCGTCAAATACTCCTTCCCCATGTACTGTTGGTGCCATCGAATCATATGGCACACCGTCGGAACTGGCATGTCCCCCATTAGCTCTGCAAGATTCTTGATGATGACCAAACCGTAGGGAATATCCTCCCAGAACAGCCGGGAATCCAAGTTGGGTGTGTAGTTCCCGTTCGCCGCAACTTTCAGCGGCGTGGCGCACCCAGCATACCCCTTGTTCGTTCTCATTACGGCCAGCAGGCTGCTACTGTCCGCCACATCCTTCCCGTACGCCTCGCAAATCCTCTCCTTGATGGGAGGCAACTGCGACAGGTTCAACTGGGGAAATCTCATTACCAGAGCCATCCTAATTGTCTGCATCTCGTTGTCCAGCTGCGCCGAGCGAAGAAGGTGCGAATACGAATACGAATACGAATACGAATACGAATACGAATACGAATACGAATTGAGTGGAATAACGTTAGTTTAGTTGTGGCTCGTATTCTCGTCTTCCTCAAAGCTCGCTCGCTCACCTTGGCCAAAATCTCCGCGCTCAGCGGATTGAAGTCTTCGTACAGCGTGAAGCCTTTTCTCTCCTCCAACTCCTCCTTGGTGTACGTCTTGATGCCGTCGTAGTCCTGGAAAATTGAATAGTATCTAGCTGGGTGAATAATCTGATTGCTCGGTGTCAGGGTTACTGTCAAAAAGTTGGGCAACGTTTTGCACGGGATATCGTACAAATCGGTCAACACGTCGGCAACGCTCTTCACTTTCTCGACGGGGTACGTGCAGCAGTTCAAGAACTGCTTCGGGCCCAAGATTCTACTCTCGTGCCCGTAGGTTGTCGTCTTGCAAATCCACGGAATGTTCTGCATGCCAAAAATAACTATCTTCGCCATCAACCTGTCCCCCAGGCTATCCCTCGCTATCCAATCGAAACCGCCCTGGGCGAAAATCGTCCCCACTAGCGCTCCAGATTTTATGTACGGGGCACACTGGATCAAAATTTGGGAGTGTGAATTTGCCGGACTGCATACTACAATTATGTCGCTGTTTGGGATCGTATCGCGCGCGTTTGATGAAACAACATTCAAGTTGCCAATAATATCGCCCTTGTGCGCCCAAGATGAGGTGGCAGTGGTCACCTTGATTGTTTTACCCCAGTCATCTGGCCTTCTCGTGAAGACATTCACTTTATACCCTTTGGAGGCTATATAACCTGCCGAGCAATGGGCTCCATTACCCCCTCCACAGATTGTGACAATTGTTTTGGAATTGTCTTTTGACATGATTTTGGTATGGTGTGGATGTGAAATTGCCAAGGAAAAGGATTCTGTGTTGTGTGGTTGTGTTGTGTGGGTTGTTGTTTTTTTTGTTTTGTTTTGCACTTTTGCACTTGACTTTTCACTTCTACTTACGATGATTGGCTTGAATGTACTAGCAACCACAATATTAGGCTTATTAAATACAGCGGAAGCAATAAAAATAAAGTCCGGGGAACTTTCCCTCTCATTCGATGATAAATCAAACCGACTTCTTTCCATGAACTCTGGCTCCCGGGAGTTCAACGAATACCCTACAACTCCAATGGATATTTTTGCGTTGACTTTATTGATCCCTAAGACTGACCCAATTACAGTAGCTTCCTCTACGACCCAATTCACCTCCTACTCCTCAAATGTTGATGACAATTCAATCACGTTGAAATTTTCAATGCCAACCAACTTGCCCCCCTATCTTCGGTTCAATTGCTCCGTCACGTTCACAGCAGCACCCCAGAGTTCTTCTATTGCCATCTCCATGAATTACGAGTTCGATGCTTCAGCGTCAGACCTCTCAATCTATGACGCGACAATTCGGTTCCCCTTTAACATATTAAAAACCAACCAGATATTTTTCCCTGCCGGCTACGGCAACGTGGCCACTGGACTTTCGCAACCTTCATGGTCAGGAAACTACCCGTCCGGGACTACGATGCAGTATATGGCTGTCGGAGATTCCGAGGGCGCGTCTTCCTCCCTCTACTTTGCCGCGCACGACAATGGAGGAACGCAAAAAACAATTTCTTATTGCAACTCAAATGCCACAGCAAAAGTCAATGCGGCGCTGCAGTTCACTCACGTTCTGCCAAACGCGACGAGGCCGATGTTCGGTGGCAGCGTTTTCTCGTTTGACTTCGTGTTGGCCTCTCTCCCCTCAACCACGGCGACAAACCCTCTTTGGCAAATTTCCTCGGACCTTTACCGAAAGAAATTTGCAAAGAAATTTGCGAAGAAATCCCCCTGGTCGGTCAAAGCTGGTAAGATCCTCGACCGCGTTAGCGAAACCTACGCGAACACGCATTTGTGGATCAACAGTGGTTGGCAGTGCCACGACGTCTTTGACGAGACGCAGGGCGACCCAAGCGTGGTGATGGAGAGAGTGTCGGCGCTGATGGAAATGTGGAGGGGGTTGGGCCTTCCGGAAGACGGGAATGTGGCGTTGCACTACTATGAGTGGCAGCAGGGACCTGATGCGAGTGCTGAGGGACGGTACAAATTTGACACTCACTACCCGGACTATTTCCCAGCAAGAGTTAACGGCAGTGACACATTTTCGAGTGTGACGAGGGAAATGTTTGAGGAGTACGGGGTACTGACCTTCCCTTACATCAACGGGAGGTGCGTGGACATGGACAGCAACACTTACGTCGGCGAGGACGGGGAGGTGTATGCCACAAAAGGAATTTCTAAAGTTGCCCTGGAGGGCGAATACGATGTTGTGACTCATGTTGAGAATTATGGCAACGGGATTAACTTTGCCGTGATTAACCCACAAAGTGTGTGGTGGCAAGACAAGACTGCGTCGATCGTTGACCAGGTGAGCGAGCGAGCCGCGAGCTAAGCGAGCCGCGAGCTAAGCGAGCCTTGTGGAAGACGAGAGGCGGACTCTTTCGCGATTTTTCACATTTTTTTGACATTTTTTTTTTGTTTTTGGGAAAAAATATATATTGCGCTCGGCGCAGCTGGTCCACCAAGAGGGCGTGTTTGGGGTCTACGTTGATCAAATCGGAGCAGCCCCGATTCAGTTATGTTTTGACCCGCAACACGGCCACGACTTGGGGAACGGTAATTGGTGGGTGGCCGGGTACGAAAGTATGCTTGAAAAGGTGCATGATTCGGGAGACAATTCGCCAATTGTTACTGAGGACAACGCGGAGGTGTATTTGAACCAAGTCGAAGGCTTCCTGACGCTGGTTCCTTTCAATTCGGATTTTGCCGAAGTTGAGGGGGAGACAAGTAGCGTCATGACGCCTGGTGAGTGAGCGAAGCGAGCTGTGAACGAAGCAAGCCAGCAATTTCGAAATTCCAACACGCTACTAAACTAACCCACTCAATTCTTTTGGCTCGCTCGTTTGGCTCGCGCTTCACTACGTTTGGCTCGCGCTTCATTAAAAATGCGCCTCGCTTCGCTCGGCGCAGCATTTGCGAGTGTCTACGGAGGGCAGTTCATCGGCTTCGGCGCCGAGTGGTACGCGTCTGATTTTGCAGACAAGTCCTGGCTAAAGGCAAAACTTGCGACCGAGCTCGTCTACGGAATATCTCTGGGGTGGTTTGGCCTCGGAGGAATAAAGGATGACCCGGATTGCGGTACAATGAGATTGTACGAGCTGTTCATGGATGAGGGAAACAAAGACGTCAACGAGTGGATCGTCAAAATGGTTTTGGCTCGCGACCAGTTCAAGGACTTCATTCTTCAGGGTAGAGTTGTATCAGGAGTTGAGGTGCTGAACAATCCCGCCTATGCACAGAACGACGAGAGCGTTGGAGTTAATTCCGCTCGAAACCACTACAGGAAAATCTCGCATGCAAGTTGGTTGAGAGAAGAGACTGGCGAAGTTGGTATTATACTCGTTAAGAGTATTGAAGACAAGGAGGAGGAGGAATCGCAATCCGTCAACTTGGACATGGAGGTGCTTGGATTCTTGGCCGGGGACGAGGTTGCGGCGAGTCTAATTGACTTCGAGGGGGGGGTTGTTGAGCTAGGAACCTTTGGTGGAGGGGAAATTGTGAACGTGAGCATCGTGGTGGCGCATCAGACTCCAGTCCTGTTAAGGTTGAGGCAATTATAATAATAAAGTCGAGTGTTTTTTAGGTGTCTATTTGCGGTATATGTAATCCAGTAACTTTGTGAGGAACTTTTCGTTCGTAATTAAACCATAATCAGGACTGGTAGGGATTTCTTTGGGCAAACTGATCGAGTATCGATCGCAGATGGCCTGCACCTTGTCTCCATCCTTCCACTCAGCGTAATCTTGATTTGAAGCTTCGAAATTGTCTATGAACTTGCTCCAGTACACTTGAGGCTCGCTCATCGTGATATTTAAAAATGATTCTTGTTAAAATTTAATTTAAAATTTTAATTTATTTTAAAAAGTTTTTAAAATTTTTAAGTGTGCAACATGCTGAAGTTAGCTGCATTGCTGATCCTCTTACTCCTTGCTGATGCAGCCCCCCCACCAAACCAAGTCCAAACCGCGTTGGAAGCCGAAATCAATCTTCTCAAATCAAACATCAAGATTTATCAAAAGCAGATGAAAACACTTAAAATGCTTCGGAAGGAGGCGAAGACCGAAATGCTCACGATGGCCGCTCTGGACAGCTATATAGCCATTGGCTACGAAGCTGCCTCCCTCCCCCCCCCCTCGTCATCTGCTGTATCAGTGTCCACCGCCGATCCCTCCACCTCCCTCCCCCCCCCAATCAACTCCAACTCCAAGTTTGACAATTTTTTCATAGCTCGCTCGGCAGTCGACGTCCCCGGCAACTTTGTGACCTACGCCGTCCTAGCATTCAAAACGAACTCCCACGGTTCGCGGAAGCAGAAGCGAGGCAAGGCCCAGTCCGAGATGAGCGGTCTAGAGACCGCCAGGGTCCAGAACGTCCTAGTCGTCTCCACCTCCGACAAGTCCCTTCTCTTCTACGACGAGGACGGCTCCTTGATCCACAAGCATGATGCTCGCCACGTGGTGACTAGCTTCGCGTTCGATTCCTCGAACGATCCGATCTTGGCCACGGCGGGGAGGGACGGGAGCGTCCACTTTCACAACATGACCATGTGGCAGAACGACGCGGTCATTGTTGGGAAGCGGCCCAGGAGCGTGGTCATAGAGGGAGAGTTTGACGAGAACGGCCGGCCCAAGAGGTTCAGGCCGGCGCCCCCGAGGTTGAAGACGAAGAGGGGGATTGCACTGGTGGTTCATTTTGAGAGCGCTGCCGAGGATTTGCACGAGATGGACTGCAAGTGGTTGGCCGTAGAGAACACAACGGCGTGCAAGAGCATTGGCCCGAAGCCGCTGGCAACAAGCATGCTGGTTTACAGTCCAAGGGGAGGGGCAGCAACGGTGAACAGGAAAATTATCGTCAGCGATGATAGCGGTTCATTGCGGCTTTACTCGAGGAATGGGACGCTCATGGCGGTGAAGGATTTGGAGGTGAGCGAGCGAAGCGAGCGAGCCTTGATGAAGACGAGCATACTCGCGATAAATCCCGCGAAATGGCTACAGACATAATATAATGGCTGCATCCGCTACTTGAACTAACATTATTCCACTCAATTTCGAATTCGTTTGGCTCGCTTGGCTCGCTCGTGCTTCATTAAAAATGCGCACTTCGCTCGGCGCAGCTCATCTCCTCAAAAACAGTCCTGACCAAGTCCGGGCTCAACCTCGCAGTTTCCCTCGGCCCCAACGTCCTCTTCTACTCCGCATCCTCCCTCAACCCCGCCACTGGCTCCAACCCCCCCTGCACAGGCGTGGCACTGACCAACGTCGTGTCAATTGCCTTCGACACCTTCTCCCCGTCCTTCATGTACGCCGGGCTGGATTCGGGGGACGTGCTCGTCTTCAACACCAAGTTTAAGAGTTCGGGTGGGGAGGGCAAAGGGGGGCGGCCCGAATGCAAGCTGATGTACAAGTTGAGCAAGGACGAGGCTGGCGGCGACAATATCGATAACACCCAAATAAAGGGCATGCACAGTCTGAAGGGGTACGTAATGGGGATTTCGGAGAGCAGGATCAGCGTGTGGAACTCCACCTCGGTGAGGGAGAGTGGCGCTCGGTACCTCCTCGCCTCAAAGCCGACTAGTGGCAAGAAGGACAAGAACTGGTCCGTCCAAGTCTCGACAGGAAGCGGCAACAAGATCGAGAACCCGCTGGTTGCGATAAACAGCAACGGCAAGATTCTCCTCTACACTCACATCCTCCCCTATGCGCACAGCGTCCCGGACATCGCTTGGATGAGGGTTCCGCTCATGCTCGTCGGGGTGGTGATAGTTTTCGGCTACAACTGGTACATAAAGGGGATGAAGAAGAAAGCTGGGTTGGGGGGGGGGTACGCGCCGGACATGAAGGCGTTTGCGGCGGGGGGGGGTATGGGGGGAGGGGGCATGGGGGGCATGGGGGGGAACATGACGGCAAGTGAAATGCAGCAGCTGAAGAAACTCGACGGGCTGGAGGGGTTTGATCTCAACGCATTCTCCAAGTTTAACGCTAGGGGTGCTGGTGGGATGGGTGGTGGAGGAGGAGGAGGAGGAGGAGGAGGAGGCCAAGGCGGGCCGGGGGGGCGGGGCAGCTACGGAGGGTCGCAGTTTGGTCGGGGCAACTTTGGCAGCCAGAAAGGATTTTGATTTCAACGTAAAAACAAATTTACTCTACTCTACCCGCGTTAGTAGGCACCAGAAACCCCACCACAACACTGGTCGGTCCATCCCCAGCCCCAGACCTCTGTATGCACATGTTTAGGAGGGAAATGCCCTTGTGGAGGGTTCGGAGGGAGGACGAGGTGGCGGGAGAGGTGGTTGGGGCTTTGCACATTTTCTTGTGCTTCTTCCAGGCTAGTTTTTGGCAGGAGGGGGAGCAGTAGAAGGTGCGTTTGCACCGTGCGCAGGGTTTGGAGGGGAGGGAGCTGCAGACGTCGCACTGGCGAGCCGGCTTAAGGACGGCCTCAATTTCGACCAACTCAGCCTTGTCGTACTTCATGTGTTTTATGAAGGTGCAGACGGTGTTGTAGGGGCCGTAGATCTCGTGATGTTTGGTGGGGAGGAATTGGAGGAGGAGGGTGGGGAAGGGGGTGGAGGAGATGTACTTGGGGGTGAGCCGGAAAACCTTTACGATCTCTTTACACGCATTGAATTGGGTAGACTCGGCAAACTGGAGCATTGTGTTGCCTTGGTGGTTTTTATTGGTAAGGGAAAGTGGGTGCCGATGGATCATTCGAAGAGCAAGAAACACGAGGGAGTCGCTGTATATCTGGCTATAGCAAGCAATACTTCGAAGAAGATCAGAATTGTTGTATTTGAGCACTTCACGCACCAACTCGTCATCGTGCTCATTGATGAACTCGTGACAGTCTGCATACGATCGTGATTCGATCCACCCAATCATCTCATCCTTCCAATAAGCCACTGGTGCGTACAAGCGGGCCATCCCCTGAAAACCCAACGAACGAGCTTCCTCGGGAGTGAGGGAGAGCAAGCCGATGATCTCAGCACAGGCTCCACTCCTACGGGCAATGTCGAGGGGAGTTTCGCCTTCCTTGTCTCGTGTGGTGAGGGCCTCGTAATTGAAGCAAATCGAGTGCACGCCCACATTGGCAAGAGTATGTGTGTGTGTCTGAGCTTTCGCTGCCATCCAATGATGTGGCAGTCGTCCATGCTCATCGACCTCCTCATAGATTCTCTCGAGCAAATCTACGTCCCTTCCTGGGTCAAGCATGACATCGTGAACCGCGGGCCAATCACGCTTCTTGAGCCACTTGTGGTGCTCGTTGGAAGGCATAAGGATATGCTCGTGAAAATATCTCAAACCAGAATGGGGAGAGGTGAGTACTGGGCAAGGCAAGGCAGGAGAATTGGGTTAGTAAGGAGTGCTGGGGTGGGGTTTGGGGCAATGGTTTACCTAAACCGTGAAACCAAAGTGAATTTATAATTTTCCATCAATCCAGCGAGGAGACAATTTTTTGTCGACATAAGTTCCCTATTTCCACTACAAGCTCTGTAAATAAGCTCCAGCTTGCTCTTCGAACCTATTTTCTCCCACTAGCCCAGAAATACACCCACAGCCCTCGTCTCACCTCCCCAATTAAGTCTGGAAGATGGACGAACAGCTCCTCCACGGGCATAATGCTGCTATATATTGCGTGGCGTTGCGGAGTAACGGCCATGTGGCATCGGGTAGTGAGGGCGGGTCAATCATTATCCACTCGACCAGCTCCAACAAGGTAGCATATCGAGCTGACAATGTTTTTGCCTATGGGTTCAATGGTCTGTGCTATCTTCCGAACGGCTCACTTATGGCTTGTGGCTATGATGGCTTTGGTGGAGATAGTGGCTTGAAGGTACTCAGCCCTTCCCTCGAGTTGGTTCAGACCTTGGTGGGACACGATGGTGGTGTTTTTTGCGTCACTGTCTCTCCATCAGGCTCCCACTTTGCTTCCGGTGGAAGTGGTGGGAAGCTTATGATTTGGTCGGAGTCGGGGGAGGGTGGCGAGTGGGCGAGAGTGCAAGTGCTTGACATTCACATGAATGATATTTTTGCAGTGTGCTTCTCCCCCGACGGCAAGCAGCTGGCTACTGGAGGTGTTGACAAGTCCATCAACCTCTACAGCTTCAACGAGGGAAATGCCATCTTAGCGCACACGTTGGAGGGCCACAATAATGAGGTCGCTTCCCTCTCGTTCTCTCCCGACTGCAAACTCCTTTGCTCGGGAAGTGGAGATGAATCCATCAAATTTTGGAACCCTGCCGATGGAAGCTTGGTGAAGAGCATCGACCAGGCTCACACCTCTTGCGTCAATTGCGTCTCATACTCCCCCAACGGGCGTGTTCTTGTGAGTGCCGGTTACGACAAAACGATGAAGATCTGGGATGCTGAGACTTTCGAGCTCAAGCACATGTTTGAGCAGGAATTCAACACCAACCATCTCACCATCACGGCCGATTCCAACTTCATTGTTTCGGCTAACGAAGACAATACAGTTAGATTCACCCCCTGCCGTGAATACCAGTTCACTTCCCTCACCCCCATTCTAAACCTCATTCTCCACATCGTCTACAAGCGAGACTTTGTGTCCTTCCCCAAACACTCCCGGCGGACTCCAACCCACGCCCACACAATTAGACTACTCGGCGAGTGCGTGTTCAACGGCGGCTACGACGTAACCTCCGTTATCCTCTCCTTCCTATCCCCGACCCACCTCCCAATCCAAATCACCCCGACCAGGTGGAAATCTAAAAGAAAAAAGGAAGGAGAAGGGGAAGGAGAAGGGGAAGGGGAAGGGGAAGGGACGAAGAAACCCAACTAATTCTCAAGGAAATTTTAAATTTTAAATTTAAATCACAATTGGATTAGCACTCTCCCACTCCCTACCCCCCTCCCTGACCACAAAAAACTCCCCCACAATATCCTCGCTGACTAGCTCTAACCCCCCCTCCCCCACCGTCCCGTGCAGCCACTTGGGGCTGTTGTCCTTGTCTACCAGCAGTGCCCGAATCCCCTCGTAAAAGTCCGTCTTCCCGACCCGCATGAATCCTTGCGACATGTTGAATTCCATCTTCAAGCACTCTTCTATCGTCTCGCAGCTCTTCCCTCTAATGAGGCCCTCTAGCGTTACCTTCAACGACAGCGGGCTGGCCTTTCTAATGAGCTTGAGCGTTTTGGACGCGAACTCGGCTTCGGCCTTGTCGCCGCTATTCTTCTCCTTCTCCTTCTCCTTCTCCTCCAGGGCCTGAATTATCGACTCTACGGTGGTTTTCCCCTCGAAGCAGTAGTCAATCACGTCCCTGTTGACCTCGAGGAAGCTGTTGCCCGAAAGTGAAAGTGAGCCGGCCTCGTTCATTTCGTCGAGAACCTCGCCCGCGGAAGTTGACGAGGATTTGTTCTCGAGGGCAGACTGGAGGGTGGCCGTTGGGTCGTCACCGGACAGGTAGTGGGTGGCGATGCCAGCGTAAACGAGGTCTGGAGCGGACAGCCTGCCCCCGCTCAAACCCACGTAGTTCCCAATTCCACCCGGCAGCCTCGGCAGCCACCAAGTTCCTCCAACATCGGGGAAGAGGCCAATTCCAGTTTCGGGCATGGCGAAATTCGTGCTCGGCGTAGCAACGCGGAACTCGCCATGGATGCTCGCGCCAACTCCCCCCCCCATCACAATGCCGTCCCAGACTGTAACTTGCGAAACGTTCGAGGACGGAAAGAGGTGCATTTGACTGACCAGGTGGTTCATCTGGTACTCGTCGTAGAAGAAGTTGTCGGTGTGCGAGGGGTCCAAGTTCGGGTCGAGCCCGAGCCCCGCATCGTACACCTGGCGAACGTCTCCGCCGGCACAGAAGGCCTTTATTTTGTGGTGGGGAGTCGATGTTAGGTGAATTGTGTCGACTGCTGGGTCGTTCAAGGCTGCAGGGAGGATTTTGTTGAGTGAGTGGACCATTGGGGGGGATAATGCATTCAGGGTTTTGGGGGAATTGAGGGTGAGGGTGAGGATAGAGTTCTTTAAGTTGGTCAACAGGGTGGGCGAAGCATTAGGGAGTGTGTCATATGCGATTGAGGAGAAAGTTCGTACTCTTTGGACAACGTTCTTTGTAGAAGGACGAATCAGCATCGTTGTGGGTGGGTGGAGGTTTGGAAGATGTAGGAGTCTAATGTAAGCACTTTCATATTTTTTCATATTTTCAACTACATCATTATACACATATACATTAGGCAATGAAGAGGCACCATTCTGAGCTTGGGTCCTCCTCCTCCTCCTCCTCCTCCTCCTCCTCCTCCTCCCCCACCACAAACGCAAACACAGTCAAGGAGGGTGACACTGTGATTCTCTCCTTCAAGGACAAGTCATTCTTCGCTTACGTATCCTCCAGTACTACCCTGGGCAAGACCAAAATCGGCAAGGCGAATGTCTCCACGCGTCCCCTCCTAAATCTCCCGTACGGTTCTGTGGTAGAGCTCCAGAATAAGAAAACGTTCTTCCACACTGAGGACGACGAAATATCTCCTGAGGTTTATGACTTTGACTTTGATTCGTCCCAGGCAAAGGACAATCGAAACCTCCTCTCCTCCAAGCTTGGGAATGATTCTCAGAATCTCTCCGGCGAGGACATCACCAAGCTCCAGCAGAGCGGATCTTCGGGCGGCGACATCATCTCAAAGCTGATTGAGAACTCGTCCACCTTCGCCGGCAAGACGGAGTTTTCAAAGGCCAAGTACATTGCGAAGAAGCAGTTGAAGTACCAGCCCCGCGCGCGCATTATAAGGTGCCTGGCTAGCACAATTTGCAGCGTGATGTTCGGGCGCAACCCTGGCAAGATAATGAACATCAGGTGAGTGAGTGAGTGAGTGAGTGAGTGAGCGAGTGAGTGAGTGAGCGAGCCTTGAGGAAGACTCGAGCGATTAACTAACCCACTCAATTCTTTCGACTCGCTTCACTCGTTTTGCTCTTGCTTCATAAAAAATGCGCACAATCTCGCTTCGCTCGGCGCAGGGAGGACACGCTGGCACAGGTGCTGACTTATGGAAACGTGTTCGCCGGCATGAAGTGCATCGTGTTCGATCAAGCCGCGGGGATGGTTGCGGGGGCGGTGTGCGAGAGAATGGGCGGGTTCGGGAGAATGCTGAATATCTACGTGAGCCAAGACCCTGGCCACGCGGAGATGCTCAAGAAGTTCAATTTTTCGCACAGAACGCAAGACGTGATCAAGTATGTCAGTGGGTACGAGATTTTCAATGACAAATTGGGCGAAAACCATGCGAGCAGCGAACCCGCTGATGCGGAGCAAAAGCAAATGCTAGCGAAGGGGTGGCCGGTGCCTTTGCAGGAGCACACGGTTGAGCACTTGCAGTCGATGAAGGATGACGAGGAGAGGCTGAACTTCCTGCAAAAGCGCGCGGGGAGGTTTTTGAGGAAACTCACCAGGCCGAGCGTCTCCGAGACGAACGAGTGGCTAGCCGAGGGCTCGGACTCCTTGATCATCGCTTGCAAGTTCGATGCTTGCAAGGTGCTAAAAAAACTCTGGCCGTTCTTGAACAACAGCTGCCCGTTCGTAATCTACAGCGAGCACATCCAAACACTGGTGGTTGCGATGAAAATGTTGCAGGACGAAAAAAATGCGGTCAAGCTGAGCTTGAGCGAAACGTGGTTGCGGGAGATTCAAGTTTTGGAGGTGAACGAGCGAAGCGAGCGAGCCTCGAGGAAGACTCTAGCGATGAATCCCGCGAAATGGCTCATGTCATGGCTATAGACATAATGGCTACATCCACTACTGAACTAACCTACTCAACTATTTTTGCTTGCTCTACCGCACTCGTGTTTCGTTGAAAATGCGCCTCGCTTTGCTCGGAGCAGAATCGCACACACCCAGTTATGAACATGAGCCACAGCGGGGGGTTCTTGCTGAGCGGGATAAAGGTTGGAAACGAAGTGGTGAAGGTCGAACAGAAGGGGAAGTTTGTTGGCGCGGGAATGGCGGCGTACGTTTACAGCGGGAGGAAGAGTAATAAGAAGGGGAAGAAAATTGTTGAAGAACTTAAGACATAGAAAACGTTTAATTCAAAACCGCTTTGGCCCGTTCTGCGTAAGCCTTGTTCCGCTCGTTCGTGATGAGATTGCCGTTTATTATAAATTCAACATGTGCAAGAGCTCGCGCTGAAAGAAAAGCTTCCTTGCCAGACGCGCCAAATTGCTCTATACACAGACAGCCTTGTTCCTGAACGGTCGCCTCGCCGTCTTTATGGCATTGCATTGATTGGATTATGTGCTCTGCTGCGTTTAGGCTATTAATGTAAACTTTGGAATTCTTTGCTGTGAGCCTTATGATGGAGAGAGCGACCTCCACAATTGAGGGTTCACTTTGAAAAGCTCGAAGACAGTTAATGACTTCTGTTTCAAGCTCAAATGTTAATGATGATGTGGGTATATCAGCTTTAATCAGTTCATGCAGTGCATCCAAGGCTGCTTCAGCTGTTAACTCAGAGTCTTCAAATTCAGCAGGATTGATGTCATCATTTACATGGCTTTGGAGGATTTCTTTTAATGCTGCGAAGTCATTCACCATTTTTGCTTCATTTATTCGGTCTTCCATCGTGAACCTTTAATTGCTTCAAATACGCTCTCTTCGGGTATGTAGCAAAGAAATAAATGATATTGAAAATGAGATTTATTTTAAATATCAAGTTGGGCATTTCACAAGCGAGGTGCACGCAATCTCCAAATCACGCGTATTGCCACCTTTGACCATCCGTCTGACCCACTATGGCAACCAATGAGCACCACGAGTGGCTCAAGAAGCGTGATTGGCCCGCGGTACAAGGAGCCATGACTCACCCAGAAAGGAACTTAGATCTGCTCGGGAGAAAGTACAAGGAGAGAGATGAGCATGGACGACTGCCACATCATTGGCTCGCAGCGAAAGCTCAGACACACACACATGCTCTTGCCAGTGTGGGCATGGTGTCGATTGAATTGAATGAAGAGGCCCTCACCACACGAGACAAGGAAGGCGACACTCCCATCGACATTGCCCGTAGGAGTGGAGCCTGTGCTGAGATCATCGGCTTGTTCTCCCTCACTCCCGAAGAAGCTCGTTCGTTGGGTAGTAAGGAGATGCGCCGCTTGTACGCACCAGTGGTTTATTGGCAGGATGAGATGCATGGGTGGATCGAATCACGATCGTATGCAGACTGCCACAAGTTCATCAACGAGCACGATGACGAGTTGGTGCGTGAAGTGCTCAAATACAACAATTCTGATCTTCTTCGACAGCTTGCTGGAAATAGTCAGGTATACAGCGAATCCCTCGTGTTTCTTGCTCTTCGAATGATCCATCGGCACCCACTTTCCCTTCTGGCTACCACCCCCAAAGGTTGCACGGCCCTCCGGCTTGCTGTCCCATCCCAATACAATGCGTGCATTGAGATCCGAAACGTCCTCCGCCTCACCCCCACCAACATCTCCTCCACCCCCTTCCCCACGCTCCTCCGACAACACCTCCCCAAACAGTTCGTCGACGAGGAGGTCTTCGGCACCTACAACACCGCTTGCACCTTCATCAAGCACATGAAATATGACAAGGCTGAACTGGTCGAGGTGGAGGACGTGCTGAAGAAGCCGACTAGAAAATGCGACGTCTGCAAGACCTCCACGACAAAAGCTTGTGCACGGTGCAAAACCAGCTACTTCTGCAGCGCCGAGTGCCAAAAAGCAGCGTGGAAGAAGCACAAGAAGACGTGCAAGGCGCCGACGAGCCCACCAGCGAGTGAGGCAGAATTGCGGAGCCTCCACAAGGGCATGCTCCTCCTCAACCGGTGCATCCAGGAGCCTGGAGCCGGAGACGGGCCCACAAGTGTGGTATTAGATTTTTTGAGAATTGATTCGGCGTATTGAGCAGGTTTAATGAATAAATCGCAATTATAAACTTCAAATCTCTCCACCTTGTTCAAAACTTTCCCAGCCTTGCTCTTCAACTCTGCGTTCTTCTGGCTGTTAATATCGGGCAGTTCCAAACACCCTCCTGCTGAAGCTGCAGTTCGTCAAGAATATTGCCAGTTCGTTGCTCCTCTTTGGTCGCTCGCCACAGCCTTGATCCGAATTGCGTGATGTACTCCCTGGTAACCTCGAGCATCGGTTGTTAAAATGATAAAATCTGATTGGAACAGAAAACAATAGAGAATTAATTTTGCTGACTCGAAGAAGATACACACAAACATAATATGCTTGCAAAACATCCATTAGCCACTTTTCTGGCCCTCGGCCTTTCACTTGGTGCTGATGTATCAATTCCGAACCAATTTCGTGCTACAATTCAACTGGAGATGCCATACATTGGACTCTCTGAGCCTCTCGAAGTTGCTTACGATGAGGTGGCGGGCATGCAGACCATGTCGTACTGGAATGGCATGGACAAGTACATCTACAACACTGCGGGTACGTCTTACCAGATCATACCAACGGCTTATGATGGTGAAACTTCAGTGACAACTTGCTGGAAATACGGAAAAGCAGATCTGACCCCAATGTTCCCTGACTTCTCAACCTTCACTGCGGAGACCGAGACAGCCGTCGTCAACGGTCACACGTGCAACGTCTTCTCCCTCGTCCAAACAGAATTCAACGAGACTTCTGGAAACATAGGAACCTACAATTTCTATCAAGACAGCAAGACCGGCAATCCGGTGCGCTACGGGTTCGTCGGCCACAACGCGGTCACCGGCGGCCACCTTGACCAGTACCATTTCGACTACGTAGAGTTTGTTGCTGGGGCGCCTGACCCTTCAAGCTTCCAGCCAACGGATGGTTTGACTTGCGTTGATCTTCCCGACATTTACGATGACGATGCTGGGCCCACGTTAAACGAGGTGTCCACGGTTGTTTCGGACCTGCTTTTGTTCCACCCCGAAGGACATGCGTTGCGCACATCCGCCGCAATGGACTACTTCGAGGAGCACGGAAAGGTTTACGCCGACGATTTAGAACTCAGCGAGCGGTACCACCTGTTTCATCATGCCAGGAGGTACATTAACTCCATGAACCGCAGCGGAAAGACGTACAAGCTGGTGAGTACAAAAATTCAATTCAAAAATATATAAAAATATAAACTAACAAACTCTATCTCTTTCAACAACCAGGGCTTGAACCACTTTGCCGATATGACCGAGAAGGAGAAGGCAAGTCACAAGGGCAGGTTCCAAACCAGCCAAGGGGATCTGGACAGCTTAAAAAACAAAGCCCACCACACTCACGTGGCCGGGGTCGAGGCTCTTCCGGCTGAGGTCGACTGGCGTGGAACGGGAGCTGTGACAAACGTTAAGGACCAAGGAACTTGCGGGAGCTGCTGGAGCTACGGAACGACGGGAACGATCGAGGGGCAGGTGAGTGTGGAAGACGAGAATATTATCTGAAGTGGTGGTGGCTACAGACAGTACTAAACTAACCCACTTCGCTCGGCGCAGGTCTTCTTAACAACCGGGAACAGCGTAGAAATCAGCCAGCAGAACCTGATGGACTGCAGTTGGGAGTTCGGAAACAACGCGTGCGACGGTGGCTTGGACTACGATGCTTACGCTTGGATCGTTGAGCACGGAGGAATTGCCACCAGTAATTCCTACGGGGGCTACAAGAATGCTGACGGCTTCTGCCACTTCACCGACCCCGACGTTGAGATTGGGGCAACTCTTAAGGGCTATGTCAACGTCACCATGGGCGACGTGGACGCTTTGAACGACGCCTTGGCAAATGTCGGTCCCGTGTCAGTGTCCATTGATGCCACTCCCAACGACTTCTACTACTACCAGGGCGGATACTACAACAACGCCGATTGCAAGAACGGCGTCGACGACTTGGACCACACTGTCTTGGCCGTGGGCTATAAAAATGACAGCGCTGGAAATAAATATTTCATCGTAAAGAACTCGTGGAGCACGCACTGGGGAGATGAGGGGTATGTGTACGTTGCCCAGAAGGGGAACATTTGCGGAGTTGCTACGACGCCAACCTACGCGTTACTGGCTTGAGAATGACGTTGTGAACCATATTCTAAAATAGGAGCAATGGCATTTGGAAAAATGAAAATCTATGGCTTGTTAATTGTTCCGTCTCCCCAGTAAGCACTCCCGGGCATCGGTGTGTTGGGCGCTGCCTTGACCTCGCCAAGTTCCAACCCCGGGTTGAGCTTAACTTGCACCTTGCTCCAGTGGTTAATGCAGATTCCCAGAACGTTCCAGCCCACGCTCATGTTCTCGGGCTGGCTGTTCAAATCCCCGTCGATGGCCTTGCAGCAAATTTCAATCTCGGCTTCCTCCCCCCCGTCGACCTTTTTCATAATCTCCGCCGGCAGCTCGCAGTAGGGGATAGAAATTTCCCACTGGCACCGAGCGAAGCGAGGTGCAATTTTAATGAAGCAAGAGCAAAACGAGTGAAGCGAATGTAATTGAGTGGAATAATGTTAGTTCAGTAGAGTAGATGTAGAGCCTGTTAGCTATTTCGCGGGATTCATCGCGAGAATGCTCGTCTTCCTCAAAGCTCGCTCGCTTCGCTCGCTCACCTGGGTCCACGAGTGGTTCCTCCCCATCCCGAACTCGGGGGGGGGTGATGTGCCCTTGGCGGCGCGGCGGAGCTCGGCCGCGGTGAAGTTCTGCACCGAGCGAAGCGAGGTGCATTTTTAATGAAGCAAGAGCCAAACGATTGAAGCGAGCCAAACGAATTGAGAGGAATAATGTTAGTTCAGTATTGGATGTAGCCATTTCGCGGGATTCATCGCTCGCTCACCTTGCCGTTGTCGACCGAGACCTCCACCCTGACGATTCCCCTGCCGGCCCCGCTCCAGCTGATTCCCTTGACGCTCAAATCTTTGTTTTTGGAGGAAATGGAGGTTCTGTTGCCGGGAACGCAAATGATGGACTGGACGGGAAGGGTCTGAATGACTGGTCCCTGGTCCTCCCGCACCTTCTCGGCGCAGGGAACACACCCCTTACGCTCGGGGCACCTGTCAATCGCAGTGTGCTCCTTGTGGGCCATCCACGTGATGTCGGGCGCGAAGTGGCGGTCCAGCCTGCGCCGAGCGAAGCGAGGAGAGGCGCATTTTTTAACGAAGCACGAGACAGCGCACAGCGAGCGAGCAAAAAAAGTTGAGTAGGTTAGTTCAGTAGTGGATGTAGCCATGTATAGCAGTTTCGCACAGAGGAATGAAACTCACCTGCTCCCACTGTCCAGCTCGGAAGGAGCCTCGCTCAGCGCAATCTGGCTCACCCACTTGACGTTTCGGCACCCAGCGTGCCCTGGCGCCAGCAACCTCACCGGGTATCCGTGGTCCCTGGGAAGGGTCTGCGCCGAGCGAAGAAGGTGCGCAGTTAGTGGCTCGTATTCTGATCTTCGTCAAGGCTCGCTCGCTTCGCTCGCTCACCTCCCCGTTCATCTCGTAGGCGAGGATGGTGTCGCCGTGTGGATCTATGACCTTGTCGACCGGAATGACTCCCGCGTATGGCACGCCAGTCTCGTCAGTGTCGGCCCCCATGAAATTGGCAATTTTAGCATTGGCGTCCTTATGCCCCAGCGCAATCGCATCAACGTCCATGCCGCACTCCCTCAGGATGTCCCTGACCTTGACCCCGGTCCACTTGGCGTTTCCGATGGCGCCGTTTCTCCAGTGAGGAGCCACGAACAGTGGCCTGGGCGAAGGTAGGAGTGGGGTAAGGATTGGGTCACCATTTATTTATTTTTGTCAATAGGCGCTTACCTGTCCTCGGTCACGTAGTCCTCCTGCCTATTCCCCGCGCACTGTAGCGCGCTGATCACCGTGTGCTTGGGGAGCTTCTTCAAGTCCGCCAGAGTGAAGTTCTTCTCTTGGAGCCCGGCCTCCACGTTCCCCTCAATCTCCAGAACGTAGTCGCTCTCCTTGATGTCGGGAACGGCGTTGTGGTTCCGAACGAAGAACACGTCGTTGGGGGTTAGGAAGGTGTCCACGAGGTACTTCAGGTCCTTGGGCTCCGAGTTCCAAGGGTGCTCCGACGGAATGCGGAGCTTTCCCTGCTGGGCGGCAGGGCGGGCCGGGTCGTTCGTGTACATTGAGGTGAAGTCGGTTGATTCCTTCACGGTGGCATAGTCCTCGGGGGAGAGGTTTCCGATGCGATATTCTGGGTGTTGGGGGGGGAGGGGGAAGGGGGAAGTGGGGAGGGGGAAGGGGGAAGGGGGAAGGAGGGGGAGGGGGTTAGAAACAGGAAGATTTAACAACAAATGAGTTATGAGTTATGAGTTATGAGTTATGAGTTATGAGTTATGAGTTATGAGTTAGACAAACTCACCCTCAAGCAATGCACGAATGTGGGGCCTGTCGTGAAGCTGGTACACACCCCAGTATTTGCCAAGATCCTGACCCTGAACCATCATAATGCGACTGACACCTCCGGGGTGAGCATCCAGAAAGGGGGTAACGTCGTAAATTCCTCCATCAAGAGCCACCCAGATTCGGTCGTCCTGCCCGGCGCGAAACTTCTCCAGAGAGAACTCCGGAATGCGACGAGAGAGACGGCGGTACATTTCGGGGAGATCCGCAGTGCCGTGGGGAGTTGTTGTGGGGGGGGTAGCAACAGCGTCGTCGCAGGATGCCTGTTTGGCTGATGCAATTGTCAAACCTGAAAGGAGGATCGCTGCACCCGTAAGGAGGGTAGTGTTGTCGTTTGAGGAGGAGGAGGAGGTAACACGGGCATGGGTGGATAGCCCTCTGATCGCACTACGATTTATGGTGCGGAGCATAGTCTGCGTTATGCGAGAAGTGAAGTGAGGTGAATGTAAGAAATGATGAAATGAAATGAAATGAATGAGTTGCTGAGTTCAAGCCAGGTGTGATTTTGATACTTTTGGTTCTCTTTGAGGAGGTTAATGGTCCTGGAGTTTAGTTTTGAGGGCAGAACCTACCTATAAGATGAGATTTCTTTGGTGGACCGATTGACCACAAAAGAGTGGAAAGAGTGGATAAAATTTTGTTAATTTTTAATGGAACAAATAAAATCTTTATTTTAGCAATATGGCCTCGCCCTCTCCAAAACGACCACTGAACTCCCTCTCGATACGAGAAGTCGGCTATCTCTTGGCCGCTCTGGGATTAGAGAAACATGTGAGCTCATTCGAAAGGATGGCAGTTGATGGAGTTCTCCTGGCTGAGTTGAAGGTCGAGAAGGATTTAGAGGGAGAACTGGGGATTACAAGTCATGTGCAAAGGCTGAATCTTATTTCACACGTCAAAGATTTTCAGAAAGGAGTTGCCGTTGAGCTGCTTGAACCCCCAAGGCTAGGCGGGAGTCGGACAAGAGCTTTGTCAAGTTTGAATGTTGAGGAGGTCTCAACTTTATTGAAACGAATAGAATTACCGAGCGTGGTGGAACTTTTCCAGACGGCGCGCGTTGACGGAAGTCTGCTCGGTGAAATCAAGGAAGAAGATTTGAAGACGGATAAGGAGGGCTTGAAGGTGGATTCGCGGTTGCAAAGGACCAAGCTCCTGAAAAAAATCGGTGACTTCAAGGCATATGGGGTTCCGAGCGACATGGTTGGGGAGGAAAAGAGAAATGATGCGGGGGGGGAGGAGGAGGAGGAGGAGGAGGAGGAGGAGGGGGGGGGGAGGGGAAGCAATGCCGATGAAACAAAGTTGGAGGATTTTGACAATGATCGCAAGTAAAAAGGAATGACATAAAACGAAAAGTGGAAGAGTAGAGAACTTCTTTAGAAAAACATCAAAAACAACAACAACCAAAATTTTCAAAACTAAACTTAACCATACATCATTTCACACCGCGTCGTACTCAATCACGAAGAATGGCGCTGTTGTGTAGCACGAAACGTCGGACCAGCAGTGTGTGTTAGACACGTTAAACTGTGTTTTTACACAGTTCTCGTGCCTCCAGGGACCTCCGGGTTCTCCCTCACAAAAGTTACTGAAGAAATTTGTTGTTCGCATCGTCTCCTTCTCGTAAATTACCTTTCCATCGCTACTAGGGTTGCCAGCAAGCCACTCTAGCTCCCCTCCGCTTCGCAAATTAACCGCTCCAATCCATGCCCAAGATCCAATGCTGTAACCCATAGTTTCGCTGAGGAGATTAGAGATGTACGTGTTTTCAGCCGCGTTGTCGATCATGGCCAAGTATCCATTCTTCTTCTTCAAGCATCGCATAGAAGCTATTGAAAGGGCTTGGAACCAAGTTTGGGGATGCGTGGTTCCACCACCCGCTATCTGATAACTGTGGCCGTTGTACTTTTTGATTTCGTCACCATAAGTTAAGTCTGAGGGTAGTTCCTCGCAATTCAAGCCCGATATCTCGTAGAAGCGAGAGCTCTCGCCCGAAGGTGTGGGAGGCACCCTGCCAGAATGAGAGAGGGCGACCATGCTCAAAAACAGAGTAAGACAAGAAAGCATCATGAAAGTTCGGACAGGGCTTTCGTTGAAGAATCTTTTCAAGGACTTCGTCACTTGACCCAAAGGCGAGAGTGGCTCGTCGTAGAAACTGCCACGTCGTGAGTTTGAGGTGGAAGAAGAAGTGGGGCTTCCAAAACCATGTCGAGATGAATACTCAGCATCGAGGTGCTCAATGAACTGGTCGACATTGTCAGTAGAAATGTTTTCGTTGTTCTCGACAGATTCATTGTTTAATCTCAATCCTCCATCTGCAATAATCGTGTAGTTGTTCGATGGGGGCTCATAAGCTTCCCCAATGAGAGGATGATCAATTTGCCATTTTCTCTAAAATGACAGTTGAAAATTGAGGAAATTGCCAAACTTACAATACTCTACGGTAAGCAATTGAAAATTACACACACACGTGCATGGAGGAGATCAATGGCGATCTGACACCATTCACGAATCAATGGCGATCTAACATAACCATTCACAAAGATATCTCCATCCATTTGTCAGTTTCTTTCCAAATGTCGAACGAATCTCTTGAGCAGTTCAAAGCGCAGCAGTCCAAGATTGAAGAGGCCCTCGTTGCGCACAAGCAGCGCACGCTGCAAGGTGTGCGTAAAGATGCTGAGAGAAACCGTACAGCAGAGCTTCGTGCTCAGCTAACAGGCAAACTTGCAATGGAGGGAGCAATTCAAACGTCCAGCGTGGACCCCAAAGACTTCGGTAATGCTGTCTCAGCCAACAAGAAACAGTTCGAAACCTCGACCTCGACCGTTAAAACGTCCAGCGTGGACCCCAAAGACTTCGGCAATGCTGTCTCAGCCAACAAGAAACAGTTCGAGTGCAATCCCAACGACCCAGACTCAAAAGAGAACCAAAATAGTAATGTCAACGTCGCAGAATTCGGGAATGCTGTTTCTGAAGGCAAACGTCTTCTCCTGCAGCGCCAGGCTGCCCTCAAGGCGAAGAACAAGGGGCCAGTTGTCCTCACAACTTTTCAGCGCAAAAACTACGGACAGAGCGAGGGCCGTTACGCCAAGACCAAGGTGTTGAATTGCGCGGTGCGATCCCCAAAGAAGTTATCAGACCTCCCCTAAATCTGAGTCTTTCTCAGTCATCCTCTAAATGATAAACAATATAACAATACACACACAGAAATTTCTTTTTCAATTTTCTAATTTTTAAATCTTAAATCCAACCCAAAACACAACCACTCCAAGAGCATGAGCCAACAACAGCCACCTCCTATACTCATGGATGTGGCTGTCGGGCGGAAGGAAACTGCACATCGGAACCCCCATTAAATTGCAAAACCCGTGGATAACCCAGCACTCCAGTAGGTTGTTCCTGCCCGCTTCCACGCCCAACAGCATTACGTAGCTGGTGTAAATTCCGAACAAATAAGTGTACGTGAACTGGAACACGCTGCGCCGGGTGAGAGAAAATAGTTGTAGGTTAGTTTAAAAAGTGGATGTAGCTCTTTGTCTGTCGCTCGCTTCGCTCGCTCACGTGGGGAGAATGACTTTAAGCATCGCATCCTGCAGATTTATTGGCGGCGCCCCCCTGTATGTTCTAATGGCGTGGTGCACGTGCGCTAGCCCGAAGAACGTCGGGGCAATTAAGATCAATTCCATTTGAGTGTAGCTTTTTGTCGCAAATAGAATTTGGACGACGCAATATCGGAAGACGATCTCCTCGGTGAGAGGCCCCACAATCAAGTCGCGGACTTTTGCCAATGTCAGTCCATTGAGGAGGCCTGCGTGGTACAGCCATTCCCGGTTGAGAGAAGGGAGGAAGGGCAAATCAGGCCTCTTGTAGGCCGAAAGCGTGATTGCAATGATTGGGCCGAGGAACAACGAGACGCAGTGGAGGATGTGGGAATAGCTCAAAATGAGGTGGGAGAGAATGGATTGGGGTGGGAGAGAATGGGTGGTGAAGAAAAGAAAGTGGAGAAGAATCAGGAGTGTGGCGATGGAAACCGAAATGAGCCGTGCCCTTATTTGAACAGGATCGGAGCGATCTAGTGCTCGAATCTTTGCTGGTACGAACACATAGAGTGACAGCACGTAGGCCGAAGCGTAAGCGATACAACTGGCACTCATACAGCGAGTGCAGCGAGAATTTACATGATCAAATTATTGTATTATTCAGATTAAATTTCATATCACCACCTCGTCATTTGGTCACCTGGTCACTTATGGCCAGCACGTTCATTCACACCGGGCAGTGTGGCAATCAAATTGCTAGCACTTTTTGGCAACTCGTATCAAATGAACAACATCAAACACAATCCCAATATTCTTATCTCCTCCCCCTCCTCAATATCAAAAACCACAAGGCCAATTGCCTGATGATTGATTCCGAGCCCAAGGTCGTGATGGACAACATTGTGAAGCTTCGTCGAATCTTCGATGTGAACTCGTCCGCTTGCATAGATTCTTGTGGTAGGGCAAACAATTGGGCAATGGGCTATTTCAGTTGCTTTCCTCCCCTTCCCCATTCCGTTCCCAAACCCAGAAAAGCCAAAAAAAAACAGTTCACCACCAACTCCATCCCAGTTGCTCCCCCCCCTCAAAAACTCTTCAACGACGCGAAATATAAGCTCCGAAAAAAAATCGAGGTGCTGAGCGAAGCAAGCGAGCCTTGTGCTCAGCTCCTCGCTAGCGCTCGCGGTACTAAGCTAACCCACCCAATTCATTTTGCTCACTCGCTCCCCCCTTCCCCATTAAAAATGCGCCTCGCTTCACTCGGCGCAGGCCGCTGACCGCCTTACAACGATCGTAGCCACCCACAGCATTGCTGGCGGCACGGGGTCTGGTCTTTCCTCCGCCCTCTTCCAGTACATCCGTGATACCTACCCGTCCCTCTTCCTTGTGTCAGTCGCGGTCGCTCCCTTCACCGCTGGAGACACCCCGCTGCAGGTCAGTGAGCGAAGCGAAGCGAAGCGAGCGAGCCTTGAGGAAGACGAGCATACTCGAGATGGATCTAGCAAATTGGCTGCAGACATAATATAATGGCTACATCCACTACTAAACTAACATAATTCCACTCAATTCGTGCGGGCAACTTCTTCGCTCGGCGCAGCACTACAACTCCCTCTTCACCCTCCAATACCTCCAAACCTTTTGCGATGCAGTGATATACAAATCGAACGACGACATGGCGAAAAATTGCTCGCGGTCCAACAAGGCCGCAGACAACAACCACCAAAACAACAACTTTAGAAACGGCGGCGGTGTCTCAACCCACGACATGAACATGAAGCTCTCCGTCGACCTGGCTGGACTAGTTTTTCCAATCGAAGAACGACCCATAGACATCGGAGGCTCGATAATTTCGAACGTTTGTCCCATCCCAAGTCTCAAGTTCGTCGATCTGAGAAGCTCGGCGGACTGCAACAGCGCAAACAGAAAGACGATCGACCCAAGCGTTGCGGGGCTGGTGAGCTGCGTGGGGAAGGCGCTTCCAAAAATGGACCTCATTAATCGGCCGATTAAATCGATAGCGTCTCACGTTATTGTGAGGGGGGGGATTGCAGAGGTGGGGGGGGATTGCAGGGGGAAGGAGGCGCACAAGGCTCTGAAAGTTTACAAGCACGTAGAGTGGAATGGTGACCCCGTATCGGTCACAAAAAGTAAACATCCAGCGTTCAAAACGCTCGGGAACAACAACAAAAATAGCGTCACCGTTCTTTCGAACCGGAGGTGAGTGAGTGAGCGAGCGAGCGAATCGAGCGGAAATGAAATGAAATGAAATGGACTAATGAACTAACATTATATGCTTCGCTCGGCGCAGCTCAATCTCGCCAATGATTTACCAAACGCTGAATCGAGCCGAGCAGAAATTTGACCAGAGAGCGTATTTGCATTGGTACAAAAAGTTCGGTTTGGAGGACGGTGACTTCGAGGCGGCGTTTGAATGCAGTCACGACATTGTGCAAAAGTACGAAACCACGTTTCGATAGAGTGTAGAAGAGAGGACACCTCACAGCCCTCACCCCCATCCTCAACCTCAACCTCAACCTCATTCTCCACATCGTCTACAAGTGGGAATTTGTGTCGTTTTTAGAGCCAAACGAAAACACCTCACTCCTCGAGAAAGTCATCCGGCTACTCGGCGAGTGCGTGCACAACGGCGGCTCCAATGTCACCTCCGAGATCCTGTCCTTCCTATCTCCAGCCCACCTCCCCGTCCAGATCAACATGATAAAAACTGAAATGAATCAAAACAGAATTCACAAACACTAAACACCACTAATTCATTCATTAGTCTAACCTCCCCTTCCACCCTTCAAATCATTCGACGCTCGTTAGATGCCCACCTTTTTCTTTCTAATTGCAATAATGTTAATTGTGAAACCGTCGTCGGTTTCAATCTCACTTTGCGCCATCCGAGCAACGTCAAATGAATTGTTGCTGTCGTGCTTGAGGAACAGATTTTCTCTTGCTTCAACAGCGTCATTTGTGATTTGTAAATACACACCATCGGGCGCCAACAGTTTCGAAATACATTTCAAGCTATTTGAGATCGCCCCGCCTCCACTCTCTGAATGGGCTGAATGGTGAAGCAAGTCGATCACTCCCTTATCAACAATCACGTCGAATGATCCGTGCTGAAAGTTTTCAGCCATATTCGTAATATCTGACACAACGATTGTCGAAGCAGGCAGTCGAGCTCTCAGCAATTCAACCGCAACAGGAGAAAGATCTGTGTGGGTGACTTCGTGATCTGGCAACTTTCTCGCTAACACTTCGCTGAGCGAGGACGTTCCGGCTCCCACGTGCAAAACTTTTGGTGGTGAGGAAGTCGAATTTGATGTGAGTTGCGCGACGCGTTGCGCAATGATTTCCAAGAACGCGGGGTCGTCATTGGTGAACCAATCAATGCTGTCATTTCGCTCGTGGAATTTATTCCAAGTTTCCAACGATCCCCAACCGAAATCAATCGCAGACCTTGAGATGTCGGCCTTGCGCTTGCCGCCCGTCATGCGCCCAGCCTTAATCTTCTGGACAGACTTCAAGCTGAAAGCGACCCCAAACGTGCCATTGGGCAGAATGTAGGGATCCAACTTAAAATAGGCGCTGATGAGGTCGCCGTTCCCGATGCAGCGCTCCTCGTTTTCCTCGTTGAGGACCTTGCCGCGCACGTCCGTGATGGGCATGCGCTGGAGCACCTCCGAGTTGGGGGGGTCCTTCCAGTTGAGGCGCCCAAACACAAACTTCTTGACCGTGAGCGAGGCGTCCTCGCCCTCGCGCTTGACCACCTGGTTCATGCTGTTGAGGAACCACGTCACGTGCATGCGCTTGACGTCGGGGTCGTCGTTGGTAAGGGTCTTGGCGTCGACCTTCTTCATGATCGCCACCGCCTGTTTGGCCGCCGACCAACCCGACTTTTTCTTCTCGGCGCAGAGGGTCGGGTCGTTGTAAATGTGCATGGCAATTTCCTTGCAAATGGCCTCGATGCGGTCGATGAACCGATCCTGGAAGGCCACCAGGACACTGGCCTTGTCTCCGGCAGTCTCCTCCACCTTGCCCTTGATGAGGGACACCTGGAAGCGCGCCTGCGACTTCTTGGGGGCGTACTTGCCCCCGAGCGTCCCCTCGCCGTGAAGCTGCGCCCACTGGGCGGTCATGGGGGGCGAGACGACGCCAAAGGAGTTGAGGAGCGCTTTTTCGCCGTCGGTAGGGGAGCACTTGACAATTATCTTCCCAAATTGGTTCGTGGTGGTGTGGATGGTGTACTGAGTGGTGTCCATGTCGCTGAGGAGGGTCTGAAGTTTGGTTTCGTAAGTGGAAGACATGGTGGAAGTGGGGATGGGATTGGTGAAGTCCCGCTCAGCTGCTTCTTTTGTACTTGTTGTTGTTGAAAACGAGCGTCGTACAAAAGAGAGATTCACCGAACAGCCTGAAAGAATCATCATGTTCGCCACAGGGCATCTAACGTGCGTTATCTTCGAGAGCGCGTTGAGCTGCTCGTCGCTCGCAACAGTGCAGGAGTCAACATAGACACTCCCGTCGACTTTTGTGAGCCTAGAAGGGGTCGGAGGCGGTTGGTCAATGGGGAGGTGAAGGGCACCAATTGGATCTCGCTCTGCAATCACGTGGAAAGAAAGCTTGCCAAGCGTGATTGGTGGTTTCAGCTTCCTTGCAACATAGTGTGCTGTTGCCGATTCGCAAGAAACAAGGGCAGCCAACAACAGGTCAACTGGCTCGGGTTTGTTGCTGTTGGTGATCGAAGTGGTGATCGGTTTAGAGTTCAGAATCTTGCTGGTTGTTTCAGACCCAGGAGCGGATGACACAGCAGATAGATTGTATCGTTTAGTGCCTGAACAACGAGATAGCGTGCGAAACATCTTCCAGAACACCTAAAGTAAGTGCTGAAAAAACGCGCGGAGGTTTGAGAGTTCAAGGAGATCGAACGGATATGTCTCCCTATTTAATCTCAAGGCCACCCAAAAATTAAGATGGCTGCTGCTGCTGCCAATGAGCACCACAAATGGCTCAAGAAATGTGATTGGCTATCGGTAGAAATAGCAATACGTGATCCTACTCGGAATGTAGATTTGCTCGGGAGCAAGTACAAGGAGAGAGATGAGCATGGACGACTGCCACATCATTGGATGGCAGCGAGAGCTCAGACACACACACATACTCTTGCCAATGTGGGCGTGTCGTCGATTTGCTTGTATTACCAGGCCCTCACCACACGAGACAAGGAAGGCAAAACTCCCCTCGACATTGCCCTTAGGAGTGGAGCCTGTGCTGAGATCATCGGCTTGCTCTCCCTCACTCCCGAGGAAGCTCGTTCGTTGAGTTGGAAGGGGATGGCCCGCTTGTACGCACCAGTGGCTTATTGGTGGGCTGAGATGAATACTTGGATCCAATCACGATCGTGGGCAGACTGTCACAAGTGGATCAATGAGCACGATGACGAGTTGGTGCGTGAAGTGCTCAAACACAGGAATCCTAATCTTCTTCTAGAGGTTGCTTGCTTCAGCCAGGTATACAGCGACTCCCTCGTGTTTCTTGCTCTTCGAATGATCCATCGGAACCCACTTTCAATCAAGGCTACCCAGAATCAAGGCTACACGCCTCTTCAGCTTGCCGAGCTTCCCCAATTCAATGCGTGCAGGGAAATTCAAAACGTCCTCCGCCTCACCCCCAAGTACATCTCCTCCGCCCCCTTCCCCACCCTTCTCCGACAACACCTCCCCAAGCAGTTCGTCAACGTAGAGATCTTCGGCACCTACAACACCGCTTGCACGTTCATCAAGCACATGAAGTACGACAAGGCCGAGCTGGTCGAAATTGAGGCCGTCCTCAAGCCGACCCGCACGTGCGACGTCTGTAAGACCGCCACAACGAAAGCTTGCGCCCGGTGCAAAACCAGCTACTTCTGCAGCGCCGAGTGCCAGAAGTCTGCGTGGAAGAAGCACAAGAAGGTTTGCAAACCCCCAACAACCCCTCCAGCTACCGAGGCAGACCTCCGCATCCTCATCAAAGGCATGCTCCTCCTCAACCGGTGCATCCAGGAGCCTGGAGCTGGAGACGGACCCACAAGTGTGGTATTAGATTTCCTGAGACTCGCATAGCGTAAAAACAAAAATTCTCAAATTGAATTAGAATTTAACCTCCGTTTTCACTCTTCGAATTCTTCGCAGCAGCCGTCCTCGGCCGCTGTAAGTCTACCCCCTCCCCCCCCCTCTTTTCCCTCTCGCAGCCCTCGTCGATGAATACAGGTCCAAAATCGTTCAAATAAATTCTGCGCCGTGCGAAGTGAGGCGCATTTTTAACGAAGCGCAGAGCAGCGAGTGAGCAAAAATAGTTGGTAGAATAATGTTAGTTCAGTAGTGGATGTAGCCATGTATAGAAATTTCGCACGGAGCTTCGCACTCTTCTGTCACAGGGCTCGCTCACCTGCTGAGCTCGTTTTTCACAACCTTGTAGTCGTTGGTGAACAAAATGCTCTGGCCAAATTCTTCGCAATCGTTCATGCTGTCGTTCAAATTAACCTCCCCCCCCCCCTCTCCCCTCCCCCTTTCCCTCATCGCCTCCTCCACCCCCGGCGCCTTTTCCATGGATCCGTGGTACACGAGCACGTCGTCAATTCGAATTTCGAATTCCCTAACCCCTCTGCTCGGAGTTTTGCTGTAGTTCCACATTGTTATCCGACTCAAGCTCACTGGAGAGTTGAAGAAGATGAAAATTGTGTTGGCTGTGGATTTTTTGCTGACGAAGGGCGCCAGCCACATGTGGTTATCGGCAAAGGTGTTGTTATTCCCGTCGTATAACTTATCTAAAGTCCTCGGGTCGTTTCCGTCGCTGTCGGGCAGAACGTTGACGTCCCTCGGGGCAGCTTCAATGTTATCGCCGCTGAGAATTATTGGTTGGTTGTTCTCGTCGATCAGCTCTAATCCGTTCAAACCAACGTAAAAAGGGTCGCCGTGAGTTGACAAAATAATAATTTTGAAGATGCACCCGCTCGGAAACAGTGGCGTTTCGTACTGCTGAGGCACCTCGCAGATTTTGTTATCCGTGATGTTGGTGCTGCTGAAATTCATCAAGTTTAAGCTCGTGCTGCTTTCCTCCAAGCTGCTCGCCCGATCGTACGTGCGTTTGTGTTAGTGTAGTGTAGTTCACCATAGGTCACTTATTTCCAGAAGGCTAGGCTCGCTCACCTGCTGGAGCTCATTGAAATATTGCTGTTTTCGTTGAAATAAATTTGACCGCCACCAGCAGCTCCAGCTTTCCCGCTGTTGGGACTATCCTCGTCGTAAAAATGCACGTCCTCGTTGTAATCATCGTTGGTGTCCTTTTCCCTCTTTGTACCAAAAGTATTCATGACGTTAGTACTCCCGCGCCCAAAATCATCCTTTGCCCTCTCCCCCTTCCCAATCTTCATGCTCCCAAGCATGTTGTCCACGTCGTTATTGCTGTTCGAATTTCCGTCCATGTCAAAAGGAATGAACTGGCCGTAATCGAAAGAGTCAAACCCAGGCGCCTTGCGAATTAAAAATCCGTCCGTGCCTGACATGGCCTTGTCATCGACGTAGACTTGCATTTGTTTCACGCCGAAGTACGATTCTTCCAACCCTGCGTTGTAGTTCCAGATTTTCAGTCCCCCAATCGCAAACTCTCTCTCCAAATCGATGACAATCCGAACGCTAATATAATAATTTGTTAGCGTAGCTCGTTTCCTCAACCCTTCCCCCCGCTCCGCCCCGCTCGCTCACCTCTCGAAGCCCACCTCCATGGGCATCAGCAAGGTCCACATTTCTTCCGGAGCCGTTGTAATTTTAAACTCGTTGAGCAGCTTCCCAAAGTCCCCGCATGCCCCACTATATTTTTCTGGCCGGAGAGACAAATTTCCCGGCGTCGTTAGAATCGGATTGAACTCGCTATCCAGCACCTCCAAGCCGGTTATCCCAATCCCTCCCTGCCCGCCCCAATTGCTGCTTATCACCAATTCTAGCTTTTGCCCGACTTGGCCCTTCCACTGCCGTCTCATCGGAGCCGTAGACGGTCGCATCAACACTGTGGGGGACTTGATCTGAGGATGACTAGCTTCGTCGGTGTTCTCGTTGTCTGACGAATCGTCGGTTTGCTGTGCTCGCGGGTGAACGAACGATTTGTTCCTGCTCAGTCCGTTTGTGTTGGTGTTGGTGTTGCCGTTTTGTGTGTGATTTTGATTGGAAAGAACGTGGTTCTGCGCAAGCTTCGTCGTCGGGGAACCATGTTTTCCAACAATCAGCTCTAAGTGAGCGTTTTGGTCGTACGACGGCATTGAGGAGTCAATCACGTCAGCGTCGTTGATTGAGAAAGATCTGCGGTTTCTAGTGTCTAGTGTTTTATTGCTGTTGTTGTTGCCACCCCCGCCGCCCTTCTGCCCCTTGCGCTTACACGCCGTGCCTGGCCTCGGTGGCAGCTCCCCCTCCCTCGTCCACGTATTCATTTGAAAGCTCGGGCTCTCGGGTTTCAACCCCTCCTCCTCGTTGTTATCGTTATTGCTATTCCCCTCCCCATCGTAATCCCTAGGCTGGTGCATGCTCTTGTCGTACTTCTCGATCATTCTCAGCGTCCCAACATCCCTCGTGAACAGAATGCACTCGCTACATCCCCCTATGCTCTCGTCGTCATTCCTTATCGCAACCTCGCCCGCCGCGCGCTTGACCTCGCCCTTGAAGATCATGCTGCTGTCAAGCAAAATCTCAACGTAGCGGGCTCCGCGGTAGCTGTGAATTCGGGACTTGTTGTAGTTCCAGATTCGAATCATGGAGAGCTGAGTTTCGTGGCCGATCTGCGCCGATCGAAGAAGGTGCGAATTAAATTGAGTGGAATAATGTTAGCTTAGTAGTGGATGTAGCCATTTTGTCAAGTAGCCATTTTCATTTCGCTGGATTCATCGCGAGTATGCTCGTCTTCATCAAGGCGAGCGGAGACTTGGTGAAACTCACCTCAATCCAAATCTCGTGGTTCTGCCCCGCTGTGAATGGTGCTAGCCACGCGTGCAGATCGTCGCAAGTGTGGTTCACGCCGTCGATCAAATTACTGATGGTTCGAGGATCATCGTTGTAATCCGGAAGAATGTTTATGTCGGGAGGGTCGGCGTAGATCTTGTCGATGAACACGGGGTGACCATTCCCGTCAAATACGTCGATTCCCATCAGCCCCACGTAGTAGGGGTCGCCCCAGGTCGAGAGAATGTTAATTTTTATCTTCCTTCCGGAGGGGAGGAGAGGGATGGAGAAAATTGTGGAAGGGACGGCCAAAGACTTGCCGTGGAGGGTTTCGATTATTTCGTTCTTGCAGAACATCGTGGACGATGTTAACTCCTGGTTGTCAACAATATTGGAGTTAACGTCGTTCTCGTAGTCCAAATCGATCGTTGCATCATCGTCGTGGTCGTCGTGATCGTCGTAATTCGTGGTCGAGTCGTTATCGTCCACGTTGATGAAGTGGATGTTTTGGCTCTCTTGAGATGAATTAAGTTTTCGAGAGAGGTTGCGCCGGTCGTTGTACGCCATCGCTTTCCAGTTCTCTGAAAAGGTGCGGGGTTTCATTTTGGGGTTCATGCTGTTGCTGTTGCTGTTGCTGTTACTGTTGCTGGGGGGTGTCTCCTCTTGGAGCTGCTTGCTCTTTCGCCGAGAGTCAATCTTCTTCTGGACACTTGCTTTGAGGTACGACTTGTTTTGCTGGTGGTGGTGCTTATTGCCAGAAATAGGGGCTTGAGGTCTCTCGGTGGGGGTGTGGTTTTCATTGGGTTTGCTGACATCAATCCGGCTCCTGTCCGGTAGTTTTGGAACAAAGGCATGGTTTTTCACTGGGACAGAGTGTGGTCTTATGATGGCATGCGCCTCAAGGAGGTTGTTGAGGGAGTCCTCCATGCTGTTTCTTTAAACCTAATAATTTCAAAAAATTATTTTTAAATTTTACAAGGAGTCTGAGCAAACGTTTTCCCTTACAGTTTAATTATCAGAGTTTCAGAAGTTTTATGGCTACGAAAGATGCTGAGATTGTAAGGCTTAACTCAGAGGTTGCCGAGCTTAAAGCCGGAATGTCAGAAATGAAAATAAATTTGAACAACATGCAGAAAGAGATGGGCAGCACGATATTGGCTCTTGGGCGAGCAATGGGCTACGTTGATCCAAAGGATTTCGCTCTGAAGCCTGCAAGTGTGCCTGAGAAGGCAACTTCGAGCCCACAGTCAAGAAGAACTTTGTCCCATCATGAAGAAAAAAAGAGTCCAAGAGAACCTCGGTCGGAGGTCAAGACTGTAGTCAAGGCGCCGGTACCGGCTCCGGCACCAGCACCAGCACCAGCGCCGGTGCCGGCACCAAAAACTCCTGAACCAAGTGAAACAGGCTCGCTCCCCAGCGACATGAAATCCGATGAATCAACTACATTAACTGTCGACCCACCCCAAAAAAACGCTCACGTGGATGAGGAGGCTCCTCCATCCAATTCATCGGCAATTTCCGGGGCGGATTCGTTTTCTCTTTCACCTAGCAAGACTCCCTACAAAGACAAGGTTGACCCTGGGGGAGGCGAAACTAAGGATCCTAAAATGTTTGAGCTGAGTGAGAGCAATCTGGACACTAGCAATGGATCGCTTCCCAGCGACATGGAGACCAGCGTATCTCAGTCTCAGTCAATGGCAAGCGCGTCAATTTCGATGCCCTCTAATGTATGAAGATAATACATACATGTATAGAAAAGAGAATATTCCTAGAAAACCCATCCACATTTGTCTATATGAATTCATTAATTCTTTAAGCCTTGGCGTTAGGGTCGTGGAAGTGGAACTTGCTCGCTCCAAGGGCTCCCATGACGGTGTCGAAGATTCCGAACTGCCCAGCAGTCAAAGTTCCAATCATGATGCACCTGGGCATGAGGCCGTTGGTGCAAAGCTTGACCATGCCAACCTCTCCAGCGATGTTCATCAATCTGGTGGCGATGGGTCCGTCTCCCCCGGCTCCCTTCTTGTTCACCATACTGAGCAAGGTGTCGGCAGGGTGGGAGATGATGGCAGCGGCAACTGTATTATATTGATGGGTTTGTATTAGTATGGTAGTATGGTAGGTTTTGGTAAAGAATACATTTTTTCCTCCTGCTTTCTCTCTCACTCACCTCCAGCAATGACACCACTTCCCAAACTAACACTCAAGTTCTGGCCTCCGCTGCACTCAGCGGGGGTCATTCCCAAAACGCCGTAGAGCCTGTCGGCAGCAGCTCCCTGAACAGCGAACTTGGCCATAGTGTAAGGAACCTGCTTGAACAGGATGGGGGCGAATCCAGCGTAGAATCCACCAACTCCGTCCTGGGCCATCATCTTGGCAGCACCATCGGCAAGGCCGGTGCAGTAGGTGGGGTCGCTAACAGCACGGATGCGGACGGCCTCCAAAGGGCAGAGGAAAATGTCGGCAATGAACTCGGCTCCGGCGGCAGAGGCCAGGTAGATGGGGGTCTTCATTTCCCAAGCCTTCTCCTCTCCGATGGCGTTCACAATGTTGATCTTGAAGAACTCAACTCCGCCAAACTTGAAGAAGCCCTGGATAAAGTATCCACCACATGTGGCTCCAAGCCCAGTAAGAAGCGCTCCAGCTCCCTCCTCTCCAATAATATGTTTGAAACCTCCAATAAGTCCCTTGTTGTACTTAACTGAGTCCAACTGAATGCGGGTCTTCACCACGTCCACAGGGGTGAGGGCACCGTGAGTGATCGAGCAGCAAATTCCTCCAGCAAGTCCTCCCTTCAAATAGTAGGTTAGGTCATACTTCGAGTTGTCGAACGAAGGGGCCAGGAGAGAGGTGAAAGCGGGTGGCATTTTCTACAATAAGTGAATAAGAGAGTAGTGTTTTGGTGTGTTTTTGAGGGTGGGTTAGACATTTTCGAGCGGTTCACCATGGTCGTAATAAATTCACAATGCAAATTACTCATTGTTGGTGAGGTTAAGTCAAATCAGAACTACTTACGGTAATTGAGAGTGAAAAAAGTGAGAAGCATTAAACCATCTGAAAGGCCACAAAGCGCAACAAAAAAATAACCAACTCCAGATTATCATGTCTGTTGCTGCTGCGATTAGCGCAGGCAAGAAGAAGAAGTTCGGTGTTAACCTTAGCAAACAATTGCCGTCTGCGGACGATGGACAGCAGAAAGAAAAGATTGTCCGTGGGTCAGCACACACTAGGACCAACATGGTGTTAATCTCTGGAACATCTGCTCCTTCAAACACCGGTCTTCGCGACCCCCAGCCTGTAGAAGCCGAAAAAAGTGCTGCTGGAGTCGGAGCTGCTGGCGCTGGTAGTGAGGTGAAGAAGCGCTGGGGTGACGATGATGACCCTGACGACGACCATGGTGCACCTGCAGCTGCACCTGCATCAGCGCCTCCCCCCAATTTTCAAGAACCTCCTCAATCGCCCCAATCCACGTCAACATCAACATCAACATCCCGCTACAGCAACCGAGACATGAACAGAGAGCTTGGTCATCAACAACGCCAACGATCCAACTCAAGCACTGCAAACCCAACTTCCCCATTCTCCTCCCCCAAACAAACCATGAACATCCCTTTCGAACTGTCCTCAGAGGCAGCCGCAATGAACTCAATGCGTGAACGTGAGCGTCTTGATCGTGACAACGGCAACCCCATTAGCCACACCAATAGCCACACCAATAGCCAAGACACCTCATCACTCTACAACGCCGCGGCTGACCGTCGTCGCGCAGAGGAGGAGGAGGTGAGTGCAAGCTACAAGACAAAACTTAAACTTATTAAACTAAAAACTAACCCCTCTCTCACACGACATTCAAGCTGATGCGACGGCAGAATTCCGGCGCGCAAAAACGGCTCCGCGAGCTTGAGGAGAAAATGAGGAAGGAAGGGAAGATGCCGAGCCCGCAACGATCGCCGGCCAATCCCACCCGATCCAGCCCAGTTCGCCACGGCTCGGGAGGTAGGAAAGCAGAGGATTCGATACAGGGGGAGAAGAGCTGGAGATTGGATGGGGAGGGGGGGGCTGTTGTTCTCACCTCCGGCACCGGCTCCGGCTCCGCGGGGAAGGAGAAGGAGAAGGAGAAGGGGAGGAGAATTACCACCGAGCAGCTTTTCGATCCGAGCTCCTCGCTCTCAGGAACGGGCGGAGGGGGGTCGATGAATGACTACAACAAAAACAATAATCGGCAGCAAAATCAGAATCCGAATCCGAAAAAGTTGTTCGACCCGAACAGCGGCAATTTGGTTGCCGTGAAGAAGATTCCGGAGAAGCCTGAGAAGAAGGAGGGCGTGAAGAAGCAAAAGAAATTGATTGACGGGGTGAATAGTAATGGTAATGGTAATTGTAATAGCAAGGAGAGCGATAGCAACAACAAGGGGAAGAAGAAGGACAAGAACAAGGACAAGGACAGGGACAGGGATAAAAAGAGGAAGGAGGTGGTTTCAATACCGAAGGTGGAAAAGGTCGTTGTGCCGAAAAGTCGGCTGGTACCACCGGTCATCGTTAGGCAGCCGGCTGTTGACATGATGCAAATCATGGAAGAGCAGGCCAAGGAGGTGAAGGCTGAGAAAGTTGCTTCGCCTAAAAAGAAGAAGGAGGGGGGCGGGGAGGGTGACAAGGGCGACAAGGGTGACAAGCAGAAGGAGAAAAAAGGAAAGAAACAGAAGGAGAAGAAGGAGAAGGAGAAGTCTCCGGAGAAGGTCAACCAACAGAAACTAACCTCGTCCGCGGCCCCCCTGGACGTCAAGGCTGAGGGAAACTGGAAAGAAATCACGCCAATCTCACCACCTTCGCCCTCCGACGAAAAGGCTGCTGCGAAAGCTTCTGCTAGGATAGCCGAGAAGCGCCGCAGAGGACCTCGCACGAAGGGCGTGTTGTTTGCGTACGTCGAGTCTGGTGACGATGCGGGCGGGAGGTCGCTAATGGACGTTGACACGGGTTTGAATGTCAAGGGTGATCGAGAAATAAAGAAAAAGGGGGGAAAGGAAAAGTTTGTTGAGGTGGGGGGGGAGGGGGAGAAGGAGGGAAAGTTTGAGAAGAAGAAAAAGGGAGGGAAGAAGCAGAAGGAGAAGGAAAAGGGAAAGGAGAAGGGGAAGGGGAAGGAGAAAGAGGGGAGGGGGGAGGGGGGGGAGGAGAAGGAAAAGGAGAAGGAGAAGGAGAAGGAGAAGGAGAAAGGGAAGAAGGAGAAATCCCCAACAAAAAAAGAGAAGGCCGACGCGAAAAAACAAATTCAAAACCAAATTACCAACAACAAGAACAACAGTCAGCCTCAGCCTCAGCCACCTCCGCCTCCGCCTCCACATCCAGCTAATAAGAATGACAAGAAGAAGGAGAAGAGGGAACAACAGAAGAAGGAAAAGAAGGAGAAACAACAACAGCAGCAACCGCAACAGCAACAGCAGCCGCAACAGCAGAAGCAGCAGCAGCAGCAACCACAGAAGCAGCAGCAACCACAGAAGCAGCAGCAGCAATCACAGAAGCAGCAGCAGCAACCACAGAAGCAGCAGCAGCAACCACAACAGCAACAGAAGCAGCAGAAGCAGCAGCAACCACAGCAACAGAAGCAGCAGCAGCAGAAGCAGCAACAACAGCAACTGCAGCAGCAGCATTTGCTAATTCAACAGCAAAGCCAACAACAAATCAAGCAGCAGCAGAAGCAGCAGCAACACAACCAGCAACAGCAACAACCACAGCAACCCTCCCCTCCTAGGGATAAAAACAACCAAAACGAGCAGAAGAAGAAATTCGATGAGGCTGTTGCGGCCGCAGCTCAAAAAATGGAGAGGCTTGAAGTTGCTGCCGGAAATGCGAACGATGATTCCATTGGGAAGAAAAAGAAGAAGACAAAGAAGGAGCTGGAGAAGGAGAAAGAGAAAGGTGGAACCGCCGCACCTGCCGCACCCCCCCAGCAGCAACAACAGCAACAGAAAAATGTCCAACCTCCAATTCTCCATGCTTTGAACCTCCAAACAGCCGCTCAACTACAGGCCCAGGGTGTCGCCTCTACCGCACCTCCGCGCCACCTCCATTCCCAACAACCCGTGATCCCAAAGATGACCCCCGTTCCGATGAATCAGATGTACGGAGGAATTCCGATTCAGCACATCCACCAGGTCCAGCAAACTCAGACCTACTCGGCGGCGGAAATTGCACATTACCAAAAGTCTCAGGAGGCGCTGAAGGTTCAATACATGCTACAACAACAGAGGCTCTACCAACAGCAGCAACAACAGCAACAGCAACAAATCCAGCAGCAACAGCTGATCAACCTTCAGGCCCAGTTCAACCAACAGCAGGCTACCATCAGGGCCAGCCAGAGGCACGGGGCAGCCCACGCCCCGTCGGCGAGCGCTGCGGCGTTCAAACCAGCCGCAACTACGGCAACGTTCGTACCCGGGGGGGGGTACAAGCCGGCATTGACGGCAGCGACGCAACCTGGGTTGCGGGCAACGACGGCGCAGTACACCCCAATGCAGCAGTATACAACGGCTCCGGTGGTGCAGATGTATAAACCGATGGTTGCTGGGGTTGGGGTTGCAGTTCCGGCGCCAGTGCAAGTGCCTGTGCCCGTGGCTGCTGTAGCTGTGCCAGTGACAGTGACAGTGACAGTGCCGGCTGCGAAACCTGCAGAAACATCGGTGGCAGAAAAAACTACAACAAAATAAAAAAATACTGTACTAAAAAACATAACGTACTAGAACAACCAACAACGTTTGCAAGACTGATTTGCTTTTATGATGTTCGTCTGGGTCGGTTTGGTGGGGGGTTATTCTGGTCTGTTATAATTTCTGAAGAAGTTATATCTTGTGGTTTTGGCATAGTTGCAGCAGTGGGAGACGAAGCTGGGGTTGGGGTGGGTTGGGGTGGGGCAGAAAGATCTAGAGTTTCGAGGATACTGGATGCATCAACCTTCGTTAAACACTTTGTCGAAATTGTATTGAACGAGATCTTGGCTTCTGATATCGAAAGGAGAGCTTCTTCGTTGCAAGTGTCGAATATCGTGTTTGACAAGGAAGTGGTTTTGGTTGGCTCATCCGGCATGATAAAAATTGGGAAAATAGAGAACAAGAAAATTGGAGAAATCAAGCTCGAAAAAGAGAAAAACAAGCTTTGTTGTGGGAAAGGGTCAGGGTCAGGAGGAGGGAAGGGGGATTGGAAATCGAATGCAGCTTTTCTCCAGCTTTTCTCCTCAGGATGTTCCAAAATTTAAGATTTTTTGTATTCAGCTCAAGTTCAGCTTCACTAAAACGCACATAAACACTTATCAACAAAATTATGGTAAACATCGAGTTTATGGTGATGCTTTTGCTGCATTCCACTTTTGCCTACAGACTAATGGGCACCACAAACCTACCGTTCTCTATGTCTCGTCTTCGAAGGGCAACCCTCCTCCAGTCCACAGACGAGAGAGAGTCGGAGCTAGCCACAGTGAGGAATTACTTCAACTCTGAGGGTTTCAGCCGATGGAACAAGATATACTCTGATTCTGATGAGGTCAACAAGGTCCAGCTCGACATTCGAACTGGCCACGATCAGACAATCTCCAAGATATTGAAATGGTTCGATGATGATTCCAACACTCCTGGTTTGGGTGTGAAGGACAAAACTCTTTGCGATTGCGGGTGTGGCGTTGGTTCTCTTGCAATTCCTCTCTTGGAGCGAGGTGCAATTGTTTCCGCTTCTGACATTTCCTCCTCAATGGTGGACGAGGCCGAGAGGCGAACCCCATCCCACCTCAAAACAAAAGCTAATTTCTTCACCTCTGACCTTGAGTCGGTGACCGGAAAGTATGATACGGTGTGCTGTGTGGACGTGGCTATCCACTACCCCACCGAGCAGTTTAAGGACATGATTGGCTCCCTCTGCGACCTGTCCGAGCGGCGGTTAATATTCTCCTTTGCCCCGAAAACTTGGTACTTCACGGGTCTCAAAAAGTTTGGGGAGCTATTTCCCGGACCGAGCAAAGCCACTAGGGCGTATCTTCACGAGGAGAAGATTGTCGAGGAGGAGCTGTCAAAGAGGGGCTTTAAAATTGAGAGGAGAGAATTCACGGGGACCAACTTTTACTTCTCAACTTTGTTCGAGGTGAGTGAGCGACGTGTGATGTGAGCGAAGCGAGCCAGCAACACCATACACTAATTGTGTTTTCCTTTTTTTCGATCTAGGCTGTGAAACTTTAATTTCTTTAAATGGCATTTGGCAGATTTTTTTCAGCTCTTTTTTTTATTTTAGTTTCGCCTTCGATCACCTCCACCACCACCACCACCACCACCACCACCACCACCACCACCCTTCTTACTCCCAAAAAACCTTTCGTGCTCTTCACACCGAATCTGCTGATGACTTCTCGCCTTATTTATTTCCCTATCTCTCACCGCCTTGCTCACTTTCACGTTCTCCGCCTTCCTCATCGCTTTCTTTTGAATAACCTTCTCCTCCCTGCACTTATTCGACAAAAACTGCTTTTTAAAGAAGCAAGAGCGAACCAAGCGAGCGTAAAAATAGTTGAGTTGGTAACTTCAGAAGTAAATGTAGCCAGCCATGCATAGCAATTTCGCACGGGGAGCTACTCTTCTGTCACAAGGCTCGCTCGCTTCGCTCGCTCACCTGTTCGTAGCTCCGCTCAACCATTCTTTCCACCTGCGCTAACTGGTACGGGTCGCGGTAGATGCTTCGCAAAAACTTGTCCTGCACAAAGTACGGTATGTCCGGCACCGAATTGGTGGATGTTTTCAGCTCGCGGATGAACGGAGACTTGGCAGTCAGACTGAAGTAGCTGCTGCCACTCGCTGCGCCGAGCGAACCAATCGAGCCAAACAAAATTAGCGGGTTAGTGTTTTTTGTGGCTGCTCGTATTCTCGTCTTCCACAAGGCTCGCTCGCTTCTCTCACTCACCTGCCGCCCCGCCCGTTGCTGCATCCTCTCCAAACGACGTAAATGTCAAAAACATGAACAGCAACGGCAAAAATTGAAGCAGCACGTTGAGAGGGTTCTTCGGCTGGTTGTTGCCATTTTCGTCCTCCGGCTGCCTCTGCTGTCTCCGCTGGGCATTCGCAAAGGGGTGCCCCCCTCCAAACCCGCCCGAGTACACTCGAAAGCCAGGTCCTCCTCCGAACCCTCCCCCACCCATTCCGCCACCCATTCCACCGCCCATTCCTCCTCCATTGAAGAACATGTTGAAAATGTCCTCCGGGCTCACATCGCCTCCCCCACCTCGCCTCCTGTACATCCCTCCACCCCCCCCCCCTCCACCGCTGTTGGAATCTGGATCTTCAGTCCCACGCCCCCCCGAATCATCGTAGTTAGCCTTCTCGTTCTCGTCTCCCAGAACTTGGTAGGCAATCGCAACTGCCTTGAAAGCCTGGTCCGCGTCCTTGTACGGGTTCTTGTCAGGATGGCAAAGGAGGGATTTTTTTCGGTACGCCTTTTTCACCTCGGCCTGAGTGGCGGCTTTTGTGATTCCAAGAACGTCGTAGTGGGACTTCTTCGTTGCTTTAATGATGTCTATCGCGTCGTTGATGTTCTTGTTAGTAGGTTCTCGTGTTTCTGAACCGTGGGTTGAGGATGAGGAGGATTCGGTGGCACTTCGGGTTCGGGAAGCGGGGTCATTGGAATTGGAATTGGAATTGCCATTGGAATTGGTCGATGCCCGACGGGCGTACGCTGGCGCTGGCGCTGGCGCTGGCTTGGGCTTGGGCTTGGGATTTAGGAGCTCGCTCTGGCACCTGGAGGTGAGGGCCTCCACACCAGGGAGTGGGTAGAGTTTGCTCGACTTTTGAAACCACTTTATCGCAGATGCATAGTCAGACGAACGCATGTAATGGACTGCCTTGTTCTTGCACTCCTCGGCCACGGATTTGTTCGCTTCGTGAACCATTGTGCAGGGCTGGGGGTGGAGAGAGAGGGGGAGTGGAGTGGGAAAGTGTGTGATAGGAGGAAAGTTTAGGTCTTATTTTTTGACTGTATCGATCGTATTGATGGCTGGCTTGGTTGATATAGTGCTTTTAGTAGGAGGGGTGGCGGGGAAGGTGCCTGCTAGTAACTCTAAATTAAGACTGCTTTTTATTGCTTGGCTTTGTGCACTTTTAGTTTTTTTTGGTTTTCTTGGTCACTTCTTAAGTTGAGAAATTGGTGTTTCAGACTTAGCCACAGCCATAGTCACAGTCAGAGCCACAGCCAAGCCAGAGCAAATATAATTATTGTAATTTTGCCCAACGCACACTTCACTGCTTGAAACCATGACAGAACTCCGGACAGACTCCAATTCAACATGTCTGGGCTTCGATGATACAGCTGTACCTTAAGTAAGTTTTATGTCAATTGATATTCAGAAATGAAAAGTGTTACTACAAAAACAATTGCCCTCCAAGAGAAGAAACAAATTCATTAAAACTTTACAACATAAAAAAAGACGATTTCAACAACACCATTACTATGTCACCCGAAAAGTTCGTCATCATCATTTCCATCTTTACCGCCCCCCTTTCCACCCCCATTTCCACCAGCCCCCGCATCCCCCGCTTTCCCCACCGCATCATTACGGTCGTCAACATCATCAGCTTCAAAACTAAGCTCGGTTGGATCCAACGGCGTAGCATCAGGATCTAGGAACTCGCCGTACATTTCAATTTCTTCGTCCCTTTCTCTCAGCCTTCTGGCTGCAATCCACCTGTCGTTGAGTTTTGCCACGATAATAATACTGGCAAGAATCCCAACTGAGACGACCGGAAACATGGCCTTGCCGTGTTTTGCAACCAAACTCATGACATACCCAGTGACCGTAAATTTACTCTTGACAGAGGTGATTGGTACGATAGATTGGGTGCCCACGTACGTGTCTACGAAGAGGTCGTTCACGGCATTCTTGAACATGTGTTTGGAGAGGAACTTCTTCACGAAGGGAGTTTGGAGGAAGGGTTCCGGGTTTGAGGGGGGAGAACTGAATGTTTTTGTTGTTGTTGAGGAAGGTGTTGTTGAGGAAGCGTGTGTTTGGGACCGGTAGACAGCTTTCGGGGTGTTCACAAACCCAGAGGCGATGCTCATTGTGAGAATCGTGATGATGAGATAAAAATTCATATCGTTGTGGGTGATTGGGGGGTGGAGGGGACAAGTATTTATGTAAAATGTGTGTGTGGAGTTGGGGAATATATTCAAGAGAAGGATAAGGATTAACGTCGGACCTATTCGTAGTGGTTAATTGGTGCGATGGTGAAAACAAACAAGATTATCAGCCAACAATACACAATTGTTCATCTGCAACCATACCTTTTATTCTTCCCCCACAATAAACCCACTCTTTTCAACTCGTCGACGTTGGATGATTCGCCGGATCACAATCCCAATCTCATCTACATCCTCCAACTCAATAATAAATCGTTGGCGCAGTACAAATGCTTATGGTGCACCACCTCCTCCCAAACTCTACCCTACTCACATCCCAACTTCTCCAGCCCAGAAAGGTTTTCTTCTGTGTGCGTCGGCGATGGCTTCCCTTCTAAATCCAGAATCCGCCATTTCTGTTGCAACCTTTGGCGACGTGAGTTCTTCCGCCCAGCTCCTTCCTCTCCTCAAGCTACTAGAGTCAACCCCGACCGGTCTTCGAATCCTCGTTGACCGGCCAACCCCCCCCTCCACCCTCACCCTCCACAACAACCTCATGGCCAAGCTTTCCACCCTTCCTCCCAACACCTTTGGGAATGCTTACTGGAATTTCATGAAAACCCATGAATTCCACTCTCACGAGCGTCCTCCAGGTGAGCGAGCCACACTACGCGAAACTATACTATTCTATACTAACTATACTGAACTAAACTAACTAACATAATATGATTTCGCTTCGCTAGTCGTGTATGTTGACGACGAGAACCTCGCCTACGTCATGGATCGTTATAGGACTTCCCACGATTACTGGCACGTAATAACAGGTCTTCCTCCGACTGTCGAAGGGGAGCTTGCTTTAAAGTGGATTGAATATATAAATATGGGCTTGCCGGTGGCTGGTTTGTCGGGGCTGGCGGGGGAATTTGGCGCATTTGCTGAGAACCGGTACATGAACTGGGTCGAGGATGTTCGTGATGGAGTTCGAGTTGGGGGGAAGGGGGAGGGGGGGACGGAGAACAGAAGTTTTTTGACTGTATATTGGGAAGAGGAATTTGAGACGGATTTAATTGATTTGCGGGAGAGAGTGGGATTAACAAACGCAGCCCCAACATTTGATCGTTAAAAGGAAGAAGGGGATAGTTTTTAGTTGGTTGATTCAAGGAAGGAAAGGATACGATAGAATACCGATAAATTACAAAGAAATTTTGTCTCGCTTTCGCTTTCTCGTGTAGGTTCGGAGGGTCCAAGATGACCAAGGACTCGTCCGTCATTCAGAATATTGTGAGCAGGAGCCAGAAGACCAAGCTCCTGGTTGAAGACGAAGCGAATAAGCGCAAGGGAGAGAACTCTATCATGGTCTGGATTCGATTCTTCCCTCCAAAGACGGAGCCCTACCTCTGCCTGGGCTGAGCTAGTTACGTTTCCCACAACGACGACATGCACCCGGTCAAGTTCGTCTTGCAGCTCGAGTGGTACGACGAACTGAAGTAGTTTTTTAAGTTCATCCGAGAGAGGGTCGCGATGAACCCGCACATGTCGCCGTCCGTTGGGTCTAATAAGAGATAGGGCCGGGCTATGGTACTCCTCTCTTTCCAACTTGAACACCTGGCGAACATTTGCCAATGTTACACTCGCCGTTGTGAAACACAGCCTCACATCGTAACTCCCAAAGCGTAGGTGGTCGACCACTTATCGCTAAAAACCGCGCATCTTCGCATGAGAAAGCTTCTCTTAAACAATCCGAGCAGAAGAAAAATCGTGAAGAAGGACAAGATGAAATCCAACAGAAGAAGCCTCCGAAAAAAAAAGATGGCAGAGGTGCCGGCGGCAAGATGATGATCTGATCTGCAGCAACTAAAACGCTTTATTAACCAACAGTATATTAACAAGTAGAGCTACATGGAATAATAATAAACAGTCGAAGTGACACCGGAAGCAAAGTTTCGTCTGTGTTTGGTCCGCCTCAAGCAAGGGAACGGTTGGTATTGTATTGTATCGTCATTTCTAGCAATATTTAAAGATACAAAAACGTTTGGCATTTTTTGTTTGATTAAAGAACAAGGCCAGTTTATACTCAATTTCAACCTCGCTCAAATAGAGGGCTTGCGTACTGAAAGAAATCACTCCAGCAGCAGAGTATGAACGATTTTTTTTACTCTGAACGTCGTAGAATGAAGCAAAAAGCAACGAATGAATTGCAAGATCGGAAGAAAGTGTTCCCCAGCGCACCAGTCCCAGTAAAGCGCTCAAGATCTCGGAGAATGCAAGTAGTAGGAGGAACCAAAGTTCGAGGAGCGAAATCACCAGCATCACCAGCATCAGTACCAGCATCGGAGATTCCAACACCTCAACCACAAGAAAATGTCACCTGTTCCTCATCTTGAAAATGTCACCTGTTCCTCATCTTGGATCATCTTGGATCAACAAGGCCTACTCAAGGCAACAGTCCCAAAAAAACAAATACAAATCCCAGGCTCAGCCTAATACTTTCCCTCGCAAAACAACGCTACGAAATATCAACATGTCGTCGGTGTCAAAGCCATGGGACAATTCAAAGGGTCCCAAAAATGCCATCAACAACGACGACGACGAATTTTGCTACAACAAAAAGTACTTTGAGGAGCTGTACAAGCTTCATTTGAAAACTAGCGGCAACCCTGAGACATCTCCTCGCCCTACCACTACCAATGACAACGTGTGCAACAGCGAAGAAGACAACAAAAATGACAGCAACAACAACAACAACAACATCAACTACATCAACATCAACTACAACAACAACATGACATTTGAAACAGTAGCAGACAAACACCGCCGTCTTCAAAACGATCGTTTGAGAGCCAACCGGGTTGCTTTAGGGATTGATGGAGGCAGCAACACCCTCCCACTGCCACCATTCCAACACGATTTTTCAAATGAAATGTTACAGAAGGAATTGGAGAGGTTTGCAAAGCGTAGGAATTTAGAGCAGCAGCAAGGCAAAGCCGACGACGATGTTATAAATTCCTACGAATCGAAGTGGAAGCAATTCGAAGCTTCCCCCAGCGTTGTAGAAATCCCATTCTTGCCTCTCAACATTCTCGACGAATGGAAAATTGTTGGCTTCAGAATTTCCAAGTACTCAAAAATTGGGGAAAAGAAAACAGCTCTCAGAAAGGCTACAATGCGATGGCATCCTGATGCATTCTTTTCCAAATTTTCGAGTTGCATAAGTCCAACTGAAATTGACAATGTCATGGAAAACGTCAACGTTTGTGCCCAGAGGCTCAACGAGTTGAGACGTAAATTGAAAATCGAGCAGGAGGACGCGGCAATTGACGATTTGGAAAAGACAGAGTTTTCATTCACAAAGCGGAGCCCAAGCAGCAGCAATAATAATTAGATTAAATAAAAATTGCGGGAAATGGTTTTGTTTCACTGTTTCCCACGCGGGCTCAGAATGGTCAAAAATCCTCCTCAGCTCACCCCCCCGCTGCATACCTGCTTCCCGATCCCTACTCGTAATAAGAATGGAAACGCCCTGGGGTGCTGCGAGTCGGGTACCGAGACGTTACGCCCCCTTCCAACACCAAGAACGATGCGAACCAGCTAATTTCCAAAAATAGCAAAATTTCTCATGAATCGGTGCTTTCAACAAATCCCACCTTATCTATTTTTTTTCATATTCCCTGCTCTTGCGGGTAATTTCCCTGTTCGTTCTCTTGACCTCCTCCCTTCCCTCCTTAAAATTTGGCTCGACGTCGTCGTTATCATTCTCATACTTTTCCCTGTGTGATTTACTCACCCTCAAGGCTAATTCCCCTCCTCCTTCTCCTTCTTCTCCCACCCCCATCTCAACACCAATCTTCCCCTGCCCTCTTCCTTGAATTGTCCCCCGCCCTCTCCCCTGTATGGTCTTCCGGGATACAAGAATCCCCGTTCTCTTCCTTCCACTTTTTCCCATTCCCAATCTGCCGAAATTTTCGCCGATACCGGATGTCCTCTTCGTTTCCGTTCTTATTCTTTTTCTATCAAAGTCGGATTTCCTCTTTTTCGTGTCCTTTATAGAATTCATCTTGACAATATATTCTCTGCCTTGTTGTATATCTCGTTCCGAGCGGCAACCAAAGACCGACCCAAGGATTTCAAAAATTGGCGCCGCGTGCTCCTTTCTGCTGTTGAACAACGACATTCTTTTGATGTCGTCCAACTCCCCCAAAACACCTTCTTCCGTGCCTCCTGGAATAAAGTCAATGGGGATTTTGCTCACAATATCCTCAGTGAACCAAGCGGGTCTCCTGCTGTGCCACTCGTTCCAGTTCTTCGCCAACCAAAATTTTACCTCTTGGTCGTAGTCTCGGAAGTAACTGTGCCGAGCGAAGTGAAACGATGAGCATTTTTAACGAAGCACGAGAGCAGCAAATAACGCGAGCAAAAATAGTTGAGTGGGTTAGTTTAGTTTAGTTTAGTTTAGTTTAGTAGTGGATGCAGTCATCTGAAGCCATTTTTGCGAGATTCATACCGAGTATTCTCGTCTTCATCAAAGCTCGCTCGCTTCGCTCGCTCACCTCCGGTGGCAGTTGAAAATCTCCATGATGGTCATTGCTTGGTCGGTCTCGAACAATTTCCTGCAGAACTGTTTGCCAGTGGCAAGACTGTAGAACGTGTGGTTAAATTCCTTCTCGCTGGCGATATACAGCCCTGCCATGCTGATCAGCCACAGGGCAAAGTTTAGCACCGCAAGCTTCAAGTAGTCTTCGTCCTTCAACACGCGCTCTTCTTCCGGCAAAACAACCACTTCCCCTTCCCCCTCCCTCCAGCCAAACTCCTGCTTCACCATAAGCGCCCCAAACACGCCAACCTGCGTCATAATCATATTTATAAACCAATAGAACCCGCCCATCTCGAAAGGGTGCCTTGCGTGCAGAAACCCGGTGAAGTCGGTCACAATCTTCACCATAACTCTGAGAGCAAAACTCGCTATCAATGATGTTCCTCGAGGGAGCGGAATCCAGTACCTGAAGTCGTTTCTAGCAAACTTGTAGATCAGGTAGATTCCTAGGTCAGCTCCCAGCACTTGTGCAGCAAGAAAAGGCCCTCCTACTTGCAGCAAAACAACAATCTCCAAACTTTTGGCCGTGCAGCAAGAAAAGCTCATGCAAAGCAAACTGATCTTCACAACATGCATCCTGTGCCCACTCAAAGGCATGAACCCGTAGAATATCTTGCCGGTCGACCGGCTCTCTTCGCTGATGTCTTTCATGTAGGTCATGTAGCTCACGGCTTCGGCCACGAACATGATGCTTACCAAAAAAGCCCCAACCACGATCCAGTCCACATCCCCGCCGACCTCTAAAACGTTCTTGAGTTGGATAACCGCCATTGGGATGCTCTCGCTAAACACCTCGCACAATTTGAACATCATCATTTCGTTTACGGGAGGCATAATCTGCGCCGAGCAGAAAGTGAAATGGAAATGAGTGAGTGTTTTTTTTATTGCTAGCTTAAGGCTCACTCGCTCACCTCGTGGCCGTCAATGCTCGCATTGGTCAGCACCCTGAACTTGTTGAAGGCCGGTTTTGTGAAGGTAATCGTGCCGAGCAGCTCAAGGACCATTCTCCTTCTGTTCTTGTGATGAATTGCCACCACAAGCATCATTTGCAAAAAAATGCACAGCAGCACGAAAGCGGTCATCAAATTCGCCGTTGCGTGCTTTCCAATTCTGTGATAGTAGGAAATTGTGTAGACATCGCTCGCCACGTCGATCATGCTCGCCAAACTCACCCCCACGCTCAGTGCCAACTTGTGCCAGGTCGCAGTTGTGTTGAGTTCTTTTCCCACGGCCAGAAGCAAAGGCTTGAAGAATTCGTGCTGCGCATTTTTAATGAAGGACGAGCGAAACAAACGGAGCGAGCCAAACGAATTGGGTAGGTTAGCTTAGTAGTGGATGTTGCCGTCTGTAGCCATTTCGCGAGCTCCATCGCTCGAGTCTTCCTCAAGGCTCGCTCGCTTCTCTCACTCACCTCTTTTTCGAAAATTTGCATCGATGTATGAGCCTTCACCCAGTTGTCAAACGCACCCTCTTCAGTTGCAGCGGCGGTCAGTAGCTTCAAAAAATTTCCACCCAAGTGTGCTCCGTCTTCCGCGTTTAGCAATTCGAGCTTTCCGTCGGCACCTTTCCAATCACCCTCATCTAGCCCACCTCTTACTCCGACCACTATGCACTCAATCATTGTCTTGAAGAATGGGTGCTGCGCCGAGCGAAGCGTTGCGCATTTTTTTGAAGCAAGAGCAAAACGAATGAAGCGAGTCAAAAGAATTGAGAAGTGTTAGTTTAGTAGTGGATGTAGCCGTCTGTAGCAATTTTCACGGGATTCATCGCTCGAGTCTTCTTCAAGGCTCGCTCGCTTCGCTCGCTCACCTCCGTTTTTAATGTCTTCATGGCGCGGAAATTTTCGAAAAAATCCTTAACCCTCGTCTCTTTCGACCGCGACGAGCGATACTTGCTAATCAGTCCGCTGCTGTTCAGCATGAGCATCTTGCCCATCACCTCCCCGTCCCTGCAGTCCAGCCCGTCCCCAAACTCGCGCCAATTCTGAAATTTACATTGCATCTTGTCCAACATTCGGTAGTCGCAATTATTTTTCAAGGCATGTTCCATTTTCTTGATGTCCAAGTTGTGTCCATCTATTGGATCTGTAATCAGCTCGATAGTCGATTCTGTGTTGCTGATTTGGACAATTCGAACTGCAACCACACTGCGTGAATTGAATTGAGTGGGTTAGCATATTAAAGTGAAGACGCATTTCCACAACCCCCCCCGCGCCCCCCGCCCCCCCTTCCTCACCTCTTGTTAATTGTCTCATTAACCTCGACAGTCTTGACCCTGCTGTACAAGCTATTGAAACGTTTAATCGGAGCCCTGATCATGTCTATGGTACTAGTGGGGCTCATGTACACGATGGAATTCGTCCCCCCCTCGGTGACTTTCCACACTATTCTCCTTGTTACTTTGTTTTTGCTTTTGACCCCGCCAAAACTAACGCTGGAATTCTCCATCTGTACCACACGCGTGAAGCCCATGTTGTTCCTCCCCTTGTCGTTCACAGACAATCTGTTTTGGTCGCTCACAACTTGGCTCCTCGTCGCATCGCTTTCGTTCATCAGCGACCGACTGTCAACGCTCAGTAGAAACGCCAACGCCTCTATTCCCCCGCACCTGACCGAAGCGCTCAATTTGCACCACGTTTTTCCCTCGTTCTGTTCAGCAACGCCCTGCAACTGATCATTTTGCACGTTCACCTTCAAATGGTGGGTGTCCTCGTTCTGGAAAGATCGAAACAATAAGTTGGCTCGCTCCACATCGTCAACTTCCATTTTGCTGTACCTCCGTTGATTCCCTAAAATATCCAGCCGCAGCAACTTTCTCTGCTTCAAGTCCACGTCAAAGTCCTTGCTGAACAGCCTCCGCATGCTTATTACCCAGCTCATTTCCTCAAGACAAACTCTTTCCGACAGAACCGTGGGCAAATTTCCATTCAGATCAATTTTTGAATAGACAGTCATTTTTGTTGTTGGTATTGTTATCTCCTCCTCCTCCTCCTCCTCCTCCTCCTCCTCCTCCTCCACCAACTCCACGAAATTTACAAAGCCCTTGTTTGTCGCCTCAACTTGGTTGAAGCTGCTAACCCCCGCTAGCAGGGAACTGGTATTGATGGTTTCGATTCCAATGATGATCTGCTTCTCGGCTAACTTCTTCCAAATGTGCTTCACTAGGAATTGTCTCGGTCTCGCTCCTATGCCACACTCACGAATCAGCAAACTCTCCAAGTTGTGGTTGTTGTTTTTTTCAGTTATCCCCTTCCTCACTAGCACGTCCTTGTTTTCATCCAACATTTTGAAGTTCGCGCGGCTCATGAAATTGAACTTGAACGCTGCGCACTCCTCCACGCTAGCATCGATCACCACCTCGCACTTCATGACCCCTGATGGCGACAAGTAGATCTTTGTTCGGAAATCTCCACTGTCCAAAATACTGAAGTCTTCCGTTTTCGCCCCAAAGGTCTCAAACGCAGACTTGCTGCGCTCCAGAATGGCCAACTCCTCCTTGCTGTAATCGGCTTTGGAATTGGAGCTCGAGCTCTTCATCTGCTCCATCATTCTCCTCCTCTCCTCTAGGTCCACCTCTTCGTCGCGGTTGAACGCCGCTCGCAGTTGGATGGCCAGGTTCATTGCCCGGGGGATTGTTATTTTCTCCAAGATTCTCGATCTCCATTTGGCCTGCGACAAAATTGAGCGGGTTAGTACGTAGTGTGTGTGGGCGTGGACGTGGGCGTGGGCGTGGGCGTGGGCGTAGGCATGGGCGTGGGCGTGGGCGTGGGCGTGGGCGTGGGCGTGGGCGTGGGCGTGGTGTGGAAGTGCTCACCTTAATATTTGTAAATTGACAGAACTCGATCTCGCATATTTTCTCGCCAATGTTTTTCAAAACGCAAAAGCCTCCACTCTCTGCGTGTACAAGCTCGATACTGTTGTGGTTGCCATAATTCACGAGATTCAGAATTGAATTTGTTTTCTCCGGTGAGGGCGATCGGAAAGCGTAGATATAGGTGCCGTCGGGTTGCTGTTTCCACACGCTCTCGGCGATGAATAGACGGTCGCGGAACGGGTAGGCGATGTGTTTAATCGCTGCCCCAGTTTGGTGGTTGGCGGACAAGTATTCAAGAACCTCGGTCGGTTCTTGAATCTGATTCTTTCTCGCGGCGACCCGCTCGTTTGAGCAATAGTCCCACAGCCAAGCGAGGGTCTCCTCGGCAGTGGCATCGACGGTGGTCGTTACCTTCCCCCACGTGTTCATGAAATGGTCAGAATGGCCCGAGTGGACGACTTCTTCCCTCTTCTTGCTCATGGAAAAGCTGGGTGTTGAGTGTTCAGTAATTTCCTCCCATTTGGTGTTTTCGGAATTAATCAGACCCATTTGCTCCTCAATGAGCGCATCTTGGGACTCGGCGACAATGGCAGAGGGGATTCTTTCCACAAAGGCACGGCGCATGGCCGTGTCGACGGCGATTCCACTGCGCATAAAGTAGGCCACGACGAGTTCGACCAAGTTTAATTTCCGGTTCAAGTTTCTATTGACAAGTGCAAATGGAATATTTCCATCGTCGGTAGAGGTCACCACCTGAGTCACTGTACACACATTCTCTGCCAGCCTCTTGATGACCCAAACGCCTTTGAACTTGAGCTGCACAACCCCCGAATCAATGTTTCCTCCCTCATTGGAAGTGCCAGCAGCACAAGCACCATTATCATTGACATTTTGAGCAATCCCATCATCCGTCCCCAAAATTTCTCTCCTTTCTTTCTTCTCGATACTGCTCCGAGAGTTCCGCTTCTTCTTGACAAGCGTGCTCCTTGTTCTCGATCTGTCAATTTTATCCTCAAACGGAACTGCCGCTGGCTCTTCTCCAATAACATACTCGTCCAAATTGTGTTCGTTTCGACCCCAAACCAGAGTTTGGTTATTCTCCCTCGTACTGAACGGGGACGGCATGGATTTCCTCATTACAATGTGCTGCGTGTGGTGTTGCTCTAGATCATCATGGGTAAAATATATGCTCCGCAACATGTTCCCCTCCACCTTCTGATGCTCCCTCATTCTCAGATTGCTGCAATAATTCCAGATGAATGCAAGCGCCTGTTCAGAACTGGTGTGAACGATTCCAACAGCTTTTCCCCACTCGGAGTTTTTATTCTTTCTGAATTTTTTCACTGGTAGGTAAGTGCTCTCTTGCACGCGCGTCCAAACCGAAGAAACCCCGGTACTTTTTTGTTTGTTTCTATTTGGCATAATGGAAATCGAAGGTGCTATCATTGTAGAAAATGTTCTTGTGGAGGAGGGGGTTGTAACAAGTGAGGTTCGATCCTTTTTGGTGTATACGAGGCTGACATGGAAGGGTTAGTGGAAGGGTTAGTTTTATTTTGGTTTTTCAACATTTTTTTGCAATAATTGATGATTTGGGATTCCAATTTCATCTCACCTTCGCGAAATTAGCATCTTCTCCTTCTTGGTTGCCTCAAAAATAGGCATGGCCTCGATGAACTCCTGACGAACCAACTGGTCGATTTCGTTGTCACGCTCAAAGTAATTCGCCGTTTCTCGCACCATGTCAAGCTGAACTGACAAAGACCTGTTCGCAAGCGACTTAGGGATGGAACCTTTCAGATCCAAACGACATGAAATTGTCATTTTTGTTTGGCAGTGGTTGAGTCTCTCGAATTCGAAGCATGTTGTTATGTCCCCTCTGACGACTGTCTGGAGAGAACTGGAACTAATTAATGTTGGCTGCTTCTCAGAATCCTGGAGGGAGCGGATGATAAGGACAAATTTGTCTGGGTCGATTTGAATGTAAAACCTGCTCGTTAGCCAGTCGCGGGCTGCCAGCGGGGTTGGAAGACTGGTACACGAGTAGTGAATTACGTGGTGGTCGTTAACCTTGGTGATAATTTTGTTGGGGAATTTGTTTGCATCGAAACCGTTCTGCATCGTGTGCTTCCGCTGAGATGTGTTGGAGGCGAGGAAACAGTGAGCAAGCACCTCCTCGGGGCAGGCATGAATTGTTCCCAAAGACTTCCCCAGTAGATCGCCTTGTTGGTTGAAAGTTTCCAACTTTGGGAAAAAGAGGTTGTCATCAGATATAAACCAATCAAAGAGCTTGTGATTTATTGTGTTGTTGATGTGCTTGTGAGTCGCTAGTTCAGCATCTGTTGAGACCGGGGGCGATGCGAGGATGGAAGACTTAAACTCAGCTCGAAGTTGGATGTCCGAAATGTCATCATTATATTTTGACATGGATTTTTGGATGAAGATCGTTCAGTGTTGGGAAAGTTTTGTAGTTGTGTTGTGGGCTTCAAGAGAGGGTCTGTTAACTTAAGCTAGATTATAAGGTAGATGTGAAATTAGAAAATCCGTGGTTGACATCGGCAAATCAGATCAAACGACTTTGACACTTGTTGAGAAGGCCGTGTCAAGAACACGTATTTTTTTAGTTGCCCCACCAAGACCATGCTGAAACTTCTTTTTCTCTGTGCACATGCATCCACAGTCCATAGCCAAGTCTCCATAAAGTCTTATGACAACTCGGCACTCAGTGGTTCACCTATGGAGTCTGTCAGGGTATCTTTTGACAAACTTTTGTTTTCTCCACCCAAACCCAATGATGAGCCTTTCTCAGCTTCGTCGACCTCGACGCTTGCTTTGGGGGATGCTGGAGGCGAATCGTTTGTCTTTGCCTGCGAGTATGGAGACGCGTCGGCAGCTTTCGTCTGGTTTGATGATCACCTAGTTTGTCAGACTGGTGTTTACAAGTCACTCACTCCAGACAACATGAACATAAACATGACCGACGGCAGCGTTGAGGAGCCCCTGCTTCTTTTAAGCAAGCAGAACGTCGTTGTCAGAACGCACGTCTTCTCCTCTGGTCCCGCTGTCACACTGTCGGTGAATTGGAGTAAAGACGGGGCTCAATTCGAGCCTATCGACGCAGCGTTGCTCACCCCTACGATCAACTCGGCCGAAATTGCGAGGGAGGAGAATGCAGCTGCGACAGCAAATGGTTGGGGCTTGTGGAATCACCAGTCGCTGCTCGACGTTGTTCTGCTTCCAGAGGGGACGAGGGTTATGACATCTATCTGTCGTGTTTCCACTTCCGAGTGCCAAACACGCCAGTACATCAACGCGGATTTCACCGTGCGACCGACGCAGTACTCCTACGATCGATCATTTATCCAATATTACACGTCTTTCATGGACGTTAACGTTTCCATTGCAATTAGTGGCGGCGACGACAGGTGAAAAGCGTTTTCAGCTGCGCTATTGCTCGTTCCTCCTTAGAAAAAATGTTATATAAAATTGTGCTGACACTCACTCACTCACCCACTCAATCACTCAATCACTCACCCATTCTTCAGGTTGCTAATCGCCACCGAAATCGAGAGTTGCCATGGCAACTGCACCGATTACACCATGAATTTCGTCGGGGACATTTGCTATGAGCCGGTGAGGACAGGCGTCGCCAAGCAGATCGGAGTAACGTCAATGACCGTCAAAGCAACCGGACTGCGTGAAACAAATTTTTTTCTTTCGTCCGACAACGCCAAATTAGCAATGGAGGGGAGCCAAGACGACGTCCGATTGGTTGTGCCCCTCGTTGAGGGGAGCGGAGTTGGCCTCTCAACGGATAGAGTGAGGAGGTGAGCGAGAGAAGCGAGCCACGAGCGAAGCGAAGCGAAGCGAGCTAGTCACACCTAGCACGAGAACACGTAACCCTCCACTACTACTAACTAGCCCGCTCGCTACACGCAGCTTCGACGAGATCAAGAAGGAGATCCTGTCGATGCGGGATATTGAAATAAAATCTTATCAGGGATTCGGGGATCTGGGGGGTGCTATTAAGGAAGCCGCACAGAGCGGCGTGATGTGGAACTTTGTATACACGCCTGCCGAGCTTGGACCCATTGCTCCAGTTTCTCGTGGTTGGGATTTCACCAAAGACGCAGTCAGCTCGGACTTCACCTACGTGCTGTTCGACTGGGACAACATCTTCGCTTCTTACTTGCTCTCGCTTGACAGCAAGGAGCTAGCGTACACAAACCTAGTCGCAGTAATAAAGAGCAAGACGGGAAGAGGCTTCGTTCCCAATTTCAGCGCAGGAGGCGCGAAAAGTATGGATCGCACCGAGCCTCCAATTGGCGCGAAAGTTTTGTTGGAGGTGAGCGAGCGGAGCGCGGGGGGGGTTGTGGAAGACGAGAATGCGAGCCACTACGAAGATTAACATTGTACCACTCACTTCGTGTTCGCACCTTTTTCGCTCGGTGCAGATTTACAAGAAGTGGGGCGACGCGTGGATCGTCGAGCTCCTGTTGGACGACTTGGTTGATTGGAGCGACTGGTTTATTAGAGATAGAATTCTTGACGACGGCAGCGGTTTGATCGCGCTCGGCAGCGACCCCACGTCGTATGATGACACCTGTCCAGGTGCGATGCAGGGAGCAAGGTATGAAAGCGGTTTGGACAACTCGCCAATGTACGACGGCGAATTCTTTGATTCGGAAACGCACTTGATGCAGCTTGCCGACGTGGGCATGAGCGGCATGGCCATCCAGGAGTGCGACAGCCTTGTCGAGTTGGCCAAAATCGTCAACAGGGAAGCCGACGTTGGCGACAGGATGTTAGAGAGGGCAAACGACTTGCGTGAAAAAATGAAGGTTCTGTGGGATGACGAAGAAGGTATTTTTGTTAATCGGTTTGCGAATGGCACCTTCTACAGGCGGATGAGCCCAACAAGTTTCTATGCCATGATGGGAAAGGTTGCCACGGACGAGCAGGCTGAGCGGATGGTGAGTGAGTGGCTGATGAATTCAACTAGATTCTGCATCTCGGAGACGTACGAGACGACAAATTCCGACGAGTGTTATTGGGGGCTGCCAAGCATAAGCGCGGACGACGAAGCTTTCCCTCCGTTGGGCTACTGGAGGGGTTTTGTGTGGGGACCCATGGCGCAGCTCACCTACTGGAGCTTGAAGCAGTACGACCATTTGGAGATTGTGAACACGGCGAGGAAGGCACTTTGTTCACAAATGTCTGCGATGTTTTTGAACATGTGGGAGAGGCACGGGCACGTATGCGAAAATTTTTCTCCCCATAAACAGGAGGAAGATTGTACCGGCGATAAGTTTTATCATTGGGGGGCGCTGGCGGGATTCATTCAACTCATCGAAGATGACTATTACTAACGAAAAGGGGTTTTTAAACTTTGGAGCGCTGAGATGAGTGGCGAACATCAAGAAGAGGAGGAAGCAGCTCATGATCGACCAAAGTTTGAATAAGAATAAGAATAAGAAGAAAGGGGGAGATTCAAATTAGCCAAATTGTGCAAAACATCTAGTACCACACTGGGGGTTTCCAGTTTATTTGATGCAAACCTTTTTTTAAAAAGATTTTGCCACCACCCATGAGCGGGGGCATGGCACCACCCCCTTCGTATAACTACCAAGGAGGTATTCCCCCTATTTCGTCTGCGCATGAGACATTTTTCCTTCTCAAACCCCTCCACATCTATCGCAAGAACCCCACCTGATTCCCGTCTTCCCTAATCTCGAACGCGACCCCTTCGAAGGCACTAAGAACAGCGACGCCCATATACACGTCAAAGGAAGCTTCATCAACCGTTTCCCTGTTACCGAGCTTGTAGGAACACGATAGCTCGCCAATTCGATTAACTTTCTGGAGGGGATATGGTTCCGCTGCGAATTCGAGGTGGGAACGAGGGATTGAAAACTCACTTCCCTCGATTTCAAAAATCACGGCCCGTACTGGGGAACGGTTGTACGTTCGTAGTAGATCCTTCTTCATCAGAAGGTGGCTGCAACCAGTATCGACATGTGCCGTGATCCAAGAGAAACGACTCTCCGTTCCATCGTCGAAGCTGAATTTAATTCGACATTTGATGGCGAATTTTCCGAAATAACATTTTGTGAAGACGTAAGAGGAACGGTCAGTATTCGGGAGGAGAGAATTCAGTGACAGGAACGACGGTGGGCCCCCCGTCTCTGCCCAGTGTGTGTCATGGTAATCGCTTGTCGCTTGGACTGTGTCATAATGAAACGACACAATGCCAAATTGCGAACCCGGTCCAATGTCGCTCTCTGGAGCAAGGCCAAAAACGCCATCACGCCAGTCATTACCTCTTGGAGAGTTCCCGAGAATGCAACTCAATTCCCCGATGTTGGTGGAAAGTGTACTCCAATATCCTTCCACCCCAGATCCATCAGCATGCCAGCAACCATCAAATTTTGATTTGTTCTTGTCATTCTCGGAAGTCAGCCTATTTATCGCGTAGAGCCAGGAGGTAGCCGACCCGGTGTCTGGCATAAAGCTCACTACGATCATGCCGTCGAGGATCTCGATGAGCACATAGAAGACCATGCAGCCGCCAAGGAGAGGTAGTAGTTTAATTTTTCCTTCGAATTGTTGTCCATTTTGACGCATGTGAAGTCCGTGACGCTGTGGCTAAAACAATTTTAAAAGTTTTTTAAAAAAGTGTTTTTGTGTTTCACCATTAATCTTCGAGGTTCTTCCATTAATTTCCACTCAGTTTGTTACGCCCTTCCCTTTTGCTCGTACCGATCCTCCCAGATGTCAGGACTTGGCCGTCGTTCGCACTACCGAAAGCATGTGACTGATAGCATGCTGAATGATTTCCCAGTTCCAAACCGTGCCGCTGGCGACCGAGTTGCGCGTGTGACTTGCTCCCGCGGTGGCAACTTGCTCGAACTCACTGTTGAGGGTCTCCCTTCACTTGAGTTTCAGCAGGCCGATGCTTCTCCCTCCTCCTGCTCCTCCTCCTGCTCCTCCTCCTCCTCCAACAATAGTATTTGTGTCCCCTCCACCCACATCAGTCTCGCTTTGCTTCCAACAAAGTTCAACAAGCTTGTTTGGGTCAAACGAGGTGATTTTGTGATCGTCTCGGGTTCTTCGGTGGCTGATGTCGACATCGATGTTGAGTATGTCGACATGCCGACTGTCCCCCCATCTGTCCCCCCAACTGTCCTACCTGTTCCAGACACAGCTAGATCAGTCCCCGACAATCCTAAAACACCCAAAACCCAATATATTGTGAAATCCATCCTCTTTGCGGACCAGGTCAAGCACATTAAGAAGGTTGGCGAATGGCCCGACTGTTTTCAGGCTGAAGAAGTTCCCTTTAACAACGAAGAGTCAAGCTCAAACACAACCACAACCACGACCACAACCACAAATTCAAATGATACAAAGATAATCGACCCCCCCCTAAATAACGACGATGAGTACGACAGTGGTGAGGATGATGCGAATGCCAACTCCCTGAGCGACCATCTCTTTGTCAATACAAATCGCATCGCGCGAATGATAGTTGCGGAATCGGATTCGGATTCTGCCGACGAATCATAACATTTTAGTTGCATTTTATGAAAAACTTGCAAAAAGTAAGTATTGTAGATTTGGATGAAGCAAGTCAGTGGGGAGTGAGTGAGTGGGAGGGAGGGAAAAAAATAGTTTTCATCAATTTTTCCTTCGTTTGTTCTTCTTGGTCGATAGTTTATCATCTTCCATTTGCAAAAATTTTAAAAATAAGTGATTATGTCATCGGCGTTTATGGATAGGTTCGCTCTTGGGGACGTTGCTGACGAGCCCCTCCTCTCCTCCACCCAAAAGAAAATGTTAAAAGAAAACATTGGCAAAATTCAGATGCAAAATGCATCATTCATGATGGATGATTTCAACGACACAAACAAATACAACAATGACGATGATGATGACGACTTCGAAGTTGACTCCTTCGCCGATAATGAGCAGAATTGCAATGCTGAAGTAGATGAAGATGAAGATGAAGATGAAGATGAAGGTGAATTCGATGATGAGGAGGGAGGTAACATTTCTGTCAACAAGAATATGATGTCCTACTTGCTTGACGACCACCCTTCCCAAGAGGAAGAGAACAACGACGAGAACAAAAGCAATTCCAACCACCACCTCCCCTCCCCAAACCGTGGGTTTTCCGGCAACAACCATCACAGTATGAATTTGTCCACCATTGACACCAACGAGTCCTATGCGTTTCAGCAGCATCAACAGCAACAACACCAGCAGCAACAGCAACAACAGCAACCCAAACCCATGACGGTTTCCTCCCTTCACAACCTGGCACCTGGTTCGAACTTCCAGCAAATCTCAGTGACCTCAATTTCCGTAAAGCAGAACCATCCCACAATCAGCATGAAGCCAATGATGCGACAAATGTCGCACGAGCCGTCTCCAGGTCCCATAAAAGCTGTGTATGTGTCCTCACCCACCACAGTCACCGCCTCCGCCACCACCACCACCACCAACGTAAACATTTCCCCTGTTCTCCCCTCTCCGGCACATTCCAAAATCCCTTCGACGTCACAATTGACGTCGTTCGTTTCGGACACTCCCAAACCCAAAGCTACAACAATTTCTCCCCAAAAGCTTCACCAGAAGAAGTTCAACTTTGACGACGAGACCAAATTTACCAAACCCCTCCCCCTTGAGAACATCACCTCGTGCATCAACCTTGATCCTCACATAATCACCACCTCTCCTCGGCCGAACGTTTCGCCCCGGCCAATTTCCACCACCACAACCAACACAACCTCCTCCACCTACATCCCAACTAGAAACAACCGAAGCAACAAGCTCAACTGCGTCCAAAAGATCAACAACAACAACCGTCGCAATGGCTCAATGTCCGCAGCGGCGAGGCGCGTTGCCTCGAACTTCCTTTCGAACGACAACTCGGCCGTTGCTGAAGCGCAGCGCATCCAGCGCGAGGCCATCCAGAAGAAGCGGCAGATGATTGCGAGAGCAGTCGGAGTGTCAAATGGCGGGGTCGGAATGCCGGAGCAGCGGCTCCCTGAGCAGGTCCAACAGCAGCAAATGCACATGCAGCAAATGAAGCAAATGCGACAGCAGCAGCGGATGGAGGAGCAACATGTGCAGGAGATTCATTACCAGCAGCAGTTGCAGCAGTACAAGTCAAAGTCCAGTTCAAACCAATCGCCAAAGCAGCACCGATCTCCCCGACAACAGCAACGACAACAACAGCAACGACAACCACAGCAACGACAACAACAACAACAACAACAACAACAACAACAACAACAACCACAGCAACGACAACGACAACGACAACATGCGGAAGACTCGCTAGACCAGGTTCTGGACGACCCCATGTTCAGATCCATGTCTGCTCCCTCGAGCAGGAACACATCTCCAATTCCAACCTCCTCCCCCCCTCCCCAATCGCAACGAACAGATGGCTACGCCAGTAGTATGAAGAAGAATTTCACGTCCAATACTGGTCCAGGGGGTGGGGTCGGGGACGGGGGCGGGTACGGAAAGCGAGACCGAAAATTGCACACATCCAAAGAACAACAACAGAAAAGCTACAAGCCTCACACAATTACGGAATACCGGAAAATCAAACAGGACAAGTACGTAGAGCTCGGAAAGCTGCAGCCGGACCTTCTCACTCCCGAGCTGATTGCGAAAAGGGAAAAGGTTCAGAAAATGAAAGATTTTGCCAAAAACGCAAACAGCGCAAACAGGAAGCAGGTAAGCGAGTGAGCCTTGTGACAGAAGAGTGCGAACGACTAATCTACTCTTGCTCTCGTGCTTCGTTGTTGAAAATGCTCCTCGCTTCGCTCGGCGCAGATGGGAACCAAAACGCTGGCGCAAAGGAATAGGGAGCAAGTTGAGCGAATCAAGGAGAGCAAGAACATGAACAGTAGGGCAAAGCGGGAGGAGTACAGCAAATTGGTTCCAAAGCCCAAAATTGCTGTGGTGAAGACTGCCATTGAAAATTCCAATGCCAATTCCAAACTTGTCCAGAGCTACTTGGAAGGCGCCGACTTTGAGGGAAGCTTGTACGGGGAGGAAGAGGCTGGATTCGAAGGTGCTGCGGGGTTAGAGAGGGGCGGAGGCGGGGGCGGGGGCTCGGGGGAGGGGAGGAAGGAAATGAAACGGACGCAAATGGTTCAACAATTGGAGGCCGAGCACGAGTCGGCCAAGGCTAAAATTGAGCAGATGAAGCGAGAATTTGGTTTGTAAAAATCTAAAATCAAAAATTTGTTTTGTCTTTGTTCTACCGACTAGACAGACAATCTAATTGGCCGATTTTCCTCAAGGTTCACCGCGTCCGTGTGCAACTGCCAGCCCGCAGAGATCATACTTTGGTGCAGCTTGTCGAACTTTTCGTTAACGCTGATGTAGCTGTTTTTTATAATCAATTCTTCGCTGAATTGGGACGAGTGGGAATTGGGTGGTGCTACACGAAGCAGATTCCACGCGCAGTAGGCGTGAAACATTCCGCGGACCAAATCGACACCCTCGGCCGAATCCAAAAAAGACAAAAACATCTTGCCGTTACTGTCTATTCGCAAGATGTACCTTTCCTCCGCCGACAAACATTTTTGTCGCATGGCAAATTCAGCCACGCTGTTATTGCTGATTTCTACAACACCGCAGCCAACAGCAACGAAGTCGTTCATTCCGTATTTCTGGTCAACAAACGGAAGCGGAATGAAAACTTCGTCGTTTGCCACCTGGGCTGGAGTTTTCACCGTTTCAAAATCTTCAAAGAAGGCTTCGAGAACGTGGTGCAAGCGCTGCTTGTTAAGAGACTTGAGCGTCACGGATTTGAGGGACAGGTAGGTGCAAAATTGGTGCCCAAAGGAAAGGGCAAAAAAACCCGTGGCCACTGCGCCGAGCGAAGCGAGGCGCATTTTTAATGGAGCACGAGAGGAGGGAGTGAAGCGAGCCAAACGAATTGGGTGGGTTAGCGTAGTAGTGGATGTAGCCGTCTGTAGCCCATTGAAGCGAAAAAAACTCAAAAAAAGGGCGAATCATTAAATCATTAATCATTAAATCGGCCGTAACTCCATCGTATGGAGGTTTTAGACGCTCAGATTTGAACACGGCGGCAGGTTCGGCCAGGCGCATCTTTTTGTGCAAGGGGGTTGTTCAGGGACGGTCAAGATCAGAGGCATGGCACCTCCAATGTGAGAACTCAAAAAAACTCAAAAAAAGGCGAATTACTAAATCAATCAACTTTAACTCCCATCGCGAGTTTTATCGTCTTCCAGAAGGCTCGCTTGCTTCGCTCGCTCACCATTGATGGGAACGGTACCTATGAGCGGGGAAATTCCGACTCCCAAAGCCGTCCCAATCATGCTGGCGAGGATTGCTTGGCTGCCGGCCTTGGCCGTAACGTCGGCAAGGTTGGACTTCTCGGCGAGGGATTGGTGCAACGCCGCCCTCGACGCCGAGGCGGAGAGGTACGAAATGTTCTTTCCCACGTTGGCCGTCGAGGCAACGAGGAGGAAGGAGCCCGGAACGAGGGGAGACATGATCTCGAGGAGCGTGGAGGCGTCCATGGCGAGTGAGGACACCATGCGCCACCTTTTGGGATCCGCGTCAAAGGCTCGAGAATCGCCGAGGTACGACGCAAAGAGAACGCCTCCAAGCTGGCCGAGCCCGTCCTTTATCACCCAATTCAGGGCGGCAGCCATGGGAATGGAGCCAGCACCGAGCCCCACGGCGTACAGCAGGGACTGCATCGAGAGGACGCCGCCGGCAGAGCCACAAATAGAGGCGGTAAATTGGTAGGCGGCAAAGGAGGAGTAATTGGGGGAAACGGAATTTGGGTAGCCGGACGGAAGGAAGTGAAGAATGGCTTGTGAAGGACGGTTGGAGAAGTTGGATGAAGAAGAAGAGGAAGAGGAAGAGGAAGAGGAAGAGGAAGAGGAAGAGTTTGTGGTGGTGGAAAGAGAGGATTGGAGGAGGGGGAGATAGAAGTTTTTGGGAGAAGGCAAAAAAGTCTGATATTCTGCTCGATCGCCGCTGCCTGTTCGCTGGGTAACAGAAGAGAGTGAGCGAAAGATGAAGGATGAAGACCGACGAACGGTGAATTTCAACATGACGAGAACATTTATTCATTTCCCGCAGACCAGACAAATTTTTGAAAGTATGCTATAATATATAGCATAAAGGTTGGTAAAAGGTGAAAAGAACAACTAAATTATTCCCAGTTATGGAGTTTGATTTAACGTTCTATCATGTTCCCACGGCGCACCACGCCTACCAGATTTCAAAACTCTCCTGTGTCCTAACCACGGTTGCATTCCTTCTTGGGCTAACTGCCTATTTTGTCACCTCCTCCCCCTCTATCTTGGCCTACTGCTTCGAGAATGCGGTAGACCTCCTGTCCTCCCTCGTCGTAGTATGGCGTTTCTACTCGATATCTCCAACACTCACCGACAAGGACATTCAAATCATGGACGATAAGGAGAAGAGGGCTTCAATTGCGATTGCCATAATTCTATTCGTTCTAGGAGTGATGGTCGTGGGCGTTGTTATTAACCATTTGGCTTCCGATGAGCAAGTTACCGATGACACATTCCTCTTGATCATTAGTATCCCGTCTGTTATAATTTTCGGTACACTTGCTTGGTGCAAGTGGATTATGGCCAACAAGCTCAACTCCCCGGCGTTCCGAAAAGACGCTCTCTGCAGCTTTTTCGGTGCAACCCTATCCCTAGGTGTAGTGTTCTCCTCCGCCCTTGACTCTTCATGGCTCGACGGTGCAGTTGCAATTATCGTTGCCATTATGTGCATGTGGGTCGGGTTGCGAACGATTCTCAAGAATATTGTCGAGGGGATGAGGTCTTGGACATTGGGCTGGTGGCAGGGGGGGATGTGCAACGATGTGTCTCACGGATTAGATTTTGGCGATGGCAACGATAGCGGTGTGCAGATGGTGGAGGGGGGGGGGGAGGGGGAGGGCGGGCAGCAATGTGATAGTTATGACATGGCGAGGCTCCCCACCACACTAGAGATTTAATTTAATTTAATCGAATCTATTTTGAAATCTTGGATCTGAAGGTGAAGGTGAAGGCGGTGGTGAAGGCGGTGGTGAAGAACGCCGAGGGGTTGCTGAGCGAAAATCGAGGATAAAAACAGGAGCGGTGTCACGGATGAAGAGGACGAGGAGAACGAAATCCTGATCGACCAGCTGAAGCAAAGGGTGAACCAAGTACAAAAGTTGAAGCACGAGGTGGAGAAGGGCGTTGGCGACGAGTGCAAGCACGTCGATCAAGCTTACTTGAGCTGCCTTTTTTTAGATCAGGAGACCAAAAGCATCAAGAAACAGGTGTTCGGAGGGCAAGGGACGGACATGGATGCGGCAGCACCAAGTGGAAATTTTCTCGCAAACGCCATCAAGTTCGATCGGGTTATGCTGAATAGACGATCCTTTCGGAGGTGGGTTAATTGGGTCGTCAAGGTGAAAGAGACACGGAAGAAGGCAAATAATTTTTATTGAAAATGGAAAATCGTTTTTTGTTGCTCTATGCCGAGTCAACTCTCAAGAAATCCAATACCACACTTGTGGGCCCGTCTCCTGCTCCAGGCCTCTGAATGCACATGTTGAGGAGAGCCATGCCCTCATGCAAAACTCGCTTCTCTCTCGTCGCCGCCCACGGCAATTTGACCAAGCTGATCATTCGGTAAATCAGAGTCGGCTCCTCAAAGTCGACCAGCTCGGCCTTGTCGTACTTCATGTGCTTGATGAATGTGCAAGCGGTGTTGTAGGTGCCGAAGACCTCCTCGTCTACGAACTGTTTGGGGAGGTGTTGTCGGAGGAGGGTGGGGAATGGGGTGGAGGAGAGGTGGGTGGGGGTGAGCCGGAGGACGTTTACGATCTCGCGGCACGCATTGAAATGGGGGTTTTCCGCAAGCTGTAGGGCCGTGAAACCTTTGGGGGTGGTAGCCAGAAGGGAAAGTGGGTACCGATGGATCATTCGAAGAGCAAGAAACATGAGTGAGTCGCTGTATACCTGGCTGAAGCAGGCAACCTGGTTGAGAAGATCAGAATTGTAGTATTTGAGCACTTCACGCACCAACTCGTCATCGTGCTCGTTGATGAACTTGTGACATTCTGCATACGATCGTGATTTGATCCACAAACCCATCTCATTCCTCCAATAAGCCACTGGTGCGTAAAAGCGGCCCATCCCCTCCCAACCCAACGAACGAGCTTCCTCGGGAGTGAGGGAGAACAAGCCGATGATCTCAGCACAGGCTCCACTCCTACGGGCAATGTCGATGGGAGTTTTGCCTTCCTTGTCTCGTGTGGTGAGGGCCTGTAGATTGAAGCAAATCGACTGCACGCCCACCATGGCAAGAACATGTGTGTGTGTCTGAGCTTTCGCTGCCATCCAATGATGTGGCAGTCGTCCATGCTCATCTCTCTCCTCATACTTCCTCACTAGCAAATCTAAGTCCCGATTATGGATAAACATGGCTCCAAGTACCACGGGCCAATCACGATTCATGAGCAACTGGTGGTGCTCATTTGAAGGCATAAGGATATACTCGTGAAAAAATCTCAACGAGAAGGGGGGGGAAAGAAAAGATAATGCAGGGTGACGTGGTGACAGGTGAAAATTTAAACTCTATCATTTTGGAGAAAACTGAATGCAGCCAACGCAATTTTTTTTGGTTGTTGGCATTGCCACCGCCTTCCGCGCGATACCTCAATTTGGAAAAGGTCATCATTCTTCTTTCGCCACAACAATCACACGAAATAGCCACATCGAGATTCCGGAGAGAGCAATATATCCTGCCACCTCATCCCCATTCCTCGAGCGCCTAGAATCAATGAAAGCAGCCGTCATTGGCTGCCTCTATGGTGGAACGGTGGCTGCACCGTTCGTTTTCCTCCAAGCGTACCTTGATCCGAGCGTTAACAACAAGTTCGCTCAATTTGAGTATATGACAGATATGTCTTCCCTCCAGGCTGCGCTCTTTGCAATTACTTATCGCTACGTGGTGAGAACGGACGTGAAAGATAATGAGAACCTTGCATCTGGTGTGATGATGGCATTCATTTTAACCCGGACACTGACGAGCATTCGAGTCCCGAGCTATTGTTCAGCTTCTCCTTTGGATTGTGGTGGGCTAGGGTACATTTTCGATTTCGGTGAAGGGACTCTTCAGCTCTTTCTCACGTTTGTTAGCAGCTACGTTGTATTCGCGGCAACAAGGAATATTATCGACAAATGCATGCTTCCGGGTTGGTTTGGTTGGAAGATTATAAAAAGGTTCGATGAATGATCCCTAGACTAGAACCTCCCCCTTTAGTTTATCATAATTATTTTTCACCTTCCTACTCACTTCTTCTTATTGAACTGCTCGTACCTCAACAACAACTCGTTGCTCACCGTTGGCTGCAGAGTTTTCAGCGCATCGACGAAATCGTTGTAGCTAATCGGGGGAATGCTGTTGTTGTTAAGAATCGATCTGGTATCCAAATCTTTGAATGATTTCATGGCCGCGTCCTTGCACAGAATTGCTATGTCTGCGCAAGAGTAGTTTTTCGTGTCGTTGGCAATTCTGTTGATTTGTGCAAGACTCAACGTGTTTGCATTGGACTTCAAAGACAATTTAATCAACGCCGCTCTAGTTTTTGCATCGGGCAAACCCACGTAAACACGCTTGCTCAATCGCCTCAACACCGCGTCATCCAGATCAAATGGGAGGTTGGTGTTGGCCAATACGATGACAGTTCTCGTCGGATCATCGTCGGGTGAAAGAACGCCGTCGATCTCAGTCATGAAGGTTGTTTTCAATCGCCGTGAGGCCTCGTGCTCTCCGCCGTCGGATTTCCTCGCACTCAGCAGAGAATCAACCTCGTCCATGAAAATTACGCTCGGGGCGATATCTCGCGCAACTTTGAACAAAGCTTGAACCAATTTCTCGCCTTCGCCGTGCCATTTCGAGGTGAGACTAGCTCCTCCCACTGAAAAAAAGGAGTGGCCGCATTCAGATGCTGTTGCTCGTGCAAGAAGCGTTTTACCCGTGCCGGGAGGACCGTAGAGGAGAATTCCTTTTGGTGGGGCTCGCAAGCCCACGAAGATATCCGGTCGTAACGCTGGCAGGATGATTGCGTCCCGCAGCGCGGTTTTGGCCTCTTCAACGCCTGCTATTTCGGCAAATGTGAGTTTGGGTGGTGTTTGGAGCATCTCGCTCATGATGGCCTCCTCCATTTTTGAGCCGACTGCTGTTGGCTTGCTGAAGGCTGGTGTTGGAGATTTTCTACTTGGTTTGTTGTTGAGTTTGGGTTTGTTTTTGGGGATTTTGGAAATTTTGTCACTTTTCTCGGCAGCCTCAAGCAGGTCCTTCACTCGCTCCGCTCTACTCATGTAAAAATTTGCCTTGAACGCCAAATCAGCATTGTCTTTGGTGTGAGGGAGCAACGTTGCAAGATTGTCATTCAAACCTGTAAACATCGTTTGGAGCAACTCTTTTGAATGTTTATTTTCATTTTTGGAAGAGAGTGTCTCCTCAATGACAGAAAGTGACTTCAAAGCAATCGTCAATTGTTTGTCATGAGATTTTTCTTTTGAAACAATTCCTCCCCAATCGAGGAAGTTCATTGGTTTTTGGCCTTCAGAGGGCTCGGAATAATTAATTTATAGAGCCGACCTCACGGATATTAGTTAAGGCCTACGGTACTCTGATTACTGAATACTTTTCATTTTCGAATTTCTTGCCTTGAAATCCAAATACGTTTTTCACTATGCTATAGCATATGTGGAGCTTCAATCACAACTCCAACTCAACAACAACTCCAACAGTCCTCCATAGAAGAGCGGACTCGAGTCGGCGACTACATACCGAAACTATCAAATCGGATACTTTGAATAAATCTTTAAAATGAGCAAGCGGTGTTAACCTTCGTGCATTTCGAGGGCTTTTATTAGTTCATTGATATATTCTCCATCATCATTGTTATTTTCATTTTCATCATCCCCCTCACCACCCCCCTTGAAAAACTCCAAAACATTATCAAGCTCAACCTTTAGAGTTTCCCTCCTCCCCAAAATATCCTTCGCCTTCCCCTCCAAATCCTCCAAAACATTCTCCGGCACAATCCTCCTCAACTCAACAGGCAAACTCTCCTTCCTTTTATTGATTTCCTCAACCGCCAACTTCCTAACATTCAACGCAACGTTTTCGAATTTCTTCTCAGATTTTTTCCTAATTCCTTCCAAGACGGATCGCCTCTTACTCTCAAGGTCGGCTATAACCTTCCCCTTGACGTCCTTCAAGCTGACGTCCTTCAAGTCGTATCCCCCGTCCAGGTCGTCCAGGTTGTCTCGAACGATTTTAAGGAGGCTTTTCTTCGTGGATGATTTAACTGTCAACATCAGCTCTGATTTCAGGAGGGCGTAGAAGTCGGAGGCTGAGATTGGGGAGGTGATGAGGGACGAGACCTTTGACAGGGTTGAGGGGGGGAGGGTGTAGGAGGTTAGGGGGGAGGAGGAGAGGGGTGTGAGGATGGTTATTTTTGGAGGGGAGCCGGAGAAGGTTAATGATTTTATCATGATGGAAGAGGAGGAAGAGGAAGAGGAGGTTGAGTTGGACAATGAAGGGGGGAAGCCTTGGGAAGCGAGATCTGAGAAATTTGTGGAGTTCTTGGAGAGGATTATGGTTATGGTGGGGCTGCCGAGGTTCAGGTCGATGAGAGTGTGTAGAGCACCGTTCATCTTTACGGAAGTGTAGTTCCACTCAAGGCGTTCGAAAGTTATCGCATTACTATCAGGGTTTTTGGGGCTGCTAGGAAGGAGGAAATTAAGGATTTGGAAGTTGCCTGTTGTTGTTGTTGTTGTTGTTGTTGTCGTTTGTCGTTTGTTGTTGTTATTTAGTTGATTCGGGACTAGATGTACAGGGTTAGAAACTCACCTTCATAAACATCCCATTTACAGTTACCATACTGACAGAGGGAAAGCGCTTCTCGAAGAGAGAGGAGATCCTGATTCATGAATTGTGAAGGGATGGATGAAGTCGAACTCAGAGTTTTCAGAGGATCGAAGGATAAGGGGGAGGAGGTCGTCACAAACAGAAGTGCGAAAGCACATATTATCTGCATTACGCAAAATTGAAAATTAGTTGTAATGAATAATGAGTGTTGATAAACGTGAGATGTTTGCATGAAAACAAATCATTTAAATTGAACTCTCCCGTTGAGATTTTTTCACGAGTATACCTTATGCCTTCAAATGAGCACCACCAGTTGCTCATGAATCGTGATTGGCCCGCTGTGTATGGAGTCGTGCGTCACCCAAAACGAAACTATAATTTGCTCAGGAGAAAGTACAAGAGAGAGATGGACGACTGCCACATCATTGGATGGCAGCGAAAGCTCAGACACACACACATACTCTTGCCTTTGTGGGCGTGATGTCGATTTGGTTGAATTACGAGGCCCTCGTCACACGAGACAATAAAGGCCAAACTCCCATCGACATTGCCCGTAGGAGTGGAGCCTGTGCTGAGATCATGAGCTTGCTCTCCCTCACTCCCTGGGAAGCTGATCCGTTGAGTTTTAAGGAGATGTACCGCTTGTACGCACCAGTGGCTTATTGGTGGAATGAGATGGGTTTGTGGATCAAATCTCGATCGTGGGCAGACATTTGCTTGGGAGAAAGTACAAGGAGAGAGATGAGCATGGACGACTGCCACATCATTGGATGGCAGCGAAAGCTCAGACACACACACATGCTCTTGCCAGTGTGGGCGTGCAGTCGATTTGCTTCAATTTCGAGGCCCTCACCACACGAGACAATAAAGGCGAAACTCCCATCGACATTGCCCGTAGGAGTGAAGCCTGTGCTGAGATCATGGGCTTGCTCTCCCTCACTCCCGAGGAAGCTCGTTCGTTGGGTATGGAGATGCTCCGCTTGTTCGCACCAGTGGGTTATTGGTGGGATGAGATGGCTGGGTGGATCAAATCACGATCGTGGGCAGACTGTCACAAGTTCATCAATGAGCACGATGACGAGTTGGTGCGTGTAGTGCTCAAATACTACAATTATAATCTTCTTCGACAACTTGCCTGCATTAGCCAGGAATACAGCGACTCCCTCGTGTTTCTTGCTCTTCGAATGATCCATCGACACCCTCTTTCCCTTACTGATACATACAATGGCTTTACGGCCCTCCAGTTTGCTGAGCACCCCCAATACAATGCGTGCAGTGAGATCCAAAACATCCTCCGCCTCACCCCCACCCACATCTCCTCCACCCCCTTCCCCACCCTCCTCCGACAACACCTCCCCAAACAGTTCGTCGATGAGGAGGTCTTCGGCACCTACAACACCGCTTGCACATTCATCAAGCACATGAAGTACGACAAGGCCGAGCTGGTCGACTTTGAGGAGCCGACTCTGATTTACCGAATGATCAGCTTGGTCAAATTGCCGTGGGCGACGAGAGAGAAGCGAGTTTTGCATGAGGGCATGGCTCTCCTCAACATGTGCATTCAGAGGCCTGGAGCAGGAGACGGGCCTACAAGTGTGGTATTGGATTTCTTGAGAGTTGACTCGGCATAGAGCAACAAAAAACGATTTTCCATTTTCAATAAAAATTATTTGCCTTCTTCCGTGTCTCTTTCACCTTGACGACCCAATTAACCCACCTCCGAAATTGCCCTCCGAACACCTGTTTCTTGATGCTTTTGGTCTCCTGATCTAAAAAAAGGCAGCTCAAGTAAGCTTGATCGACGTGCTTGCACTCGTCGCCAACGCCCTTCTCCACCTCGTGCTTCAACTTTTGTACTTGGATCACCCTTTGCTTCAGCTGGTCGATCAGGATTTCGTTCTCCTCGTCCTCTTCATCCGTGACACCGCTCCTGTTTTTATCCTCGATTTCGCTCAGCAACCCCTCGGCGTTCTTCACCACCGCCTTTACCTTCAGATCCAAGATTTCGCTCAGCTGGTACTGTTGTAAAACGTAAACGGCCACCAGCCGCTCGAGCGGCAGTGCGTACTCAAGCAGCACGTCAGCGAAAGCGTTCGCCTCCCACTTTTTTCCCTCCTTCATGAAAGCGGCTTCCGCGAATCTATGTGCTGTTTTGTTAGAAAAAATATTATATAAAATTGTGCTTGACACTCACTCACTCACTCACTCACTCACCTGTGGAACAAAGTGTTTCGCATCGCTGCAGGCAAGCTCGGTTCAACAATATTCATAATCACGTCAAACTCAAAGTAGCTCAAACTGTCGATTTCATCGTTCCCGCTAGCCACACCGCACAAATACACCAGCCCTTGGCGCAACGTGTTCTCAAAACTCTGCATGGCATGCAAAATAATTTCGAAAAATTCGAAGATTTCAATATGAAGGTTGCTGTACTTTGCGCTCTTTTTCACCAGCTCGTCTTGAATGGATTCTATGAAGTTGTGCGGCAGGCACCTCCACTCCCTCCCTTGATCCACATCCAAATTTGCCCTGTTTTTTTCTCTGTTGTGTTGGTCCTGCTCCTCGGCAGAAAGTTCTTGAATACCCTTTTTCTCGCTGATGTCCATGATGTCTGAAATATCTTTGTTGCTGCTGCCCACCAGCACTTTCCGAAAAACTTTCTCGGCCTGCGTCACAGGAATGATTGTGACTGGAAGCGCATCGGAATCGTCGTAGGCGAAACGAAAGTATTCGTGAAGCTGGTTGCTCATATTGAGCCAGATAGCTATAGCGGCCTGTCTTGGGGTGTATGGAACTTTGCTCCCGCTCATCAACTTGCTGTACATCAACATTTGCCTTCTCGTTCCGAGGTCATCGTGGTTTGTTGCCCAGTGCACGCTGCTGCACTCCAGAATTTGCAGGGACGCCTTTCCAGCGTGGAAGTTGTCAGGATTACGGAGGAGGACCTGCGCCGAGCGAACCAAATAAATAATGTTAGTTTAGTAGTAATGTGGAGGTGTGGAATTACTTTGGTTGGGGAGGCTCGCGGCCACTAACCTGCTGCTTGACAAAATCTCCGAAACTCAACTTCAGCATCCACCACGTATTGCTATTCCTTATGTTTCCCTTTAACAATGCAGCCGTTCTCTTCCCCACGAAGAGCGCGTACGATTTTATGAATCTAATGCACTCTCGCTGAACTCGTCCGGCGTTAATGATTTTCACTCCTTCACCCGTCATATCATTAACATTTAAATGACTCTCATTGAAATGTGACCCCCGATGGTGGGTTGGGGAGTTCCTCGCAATTGGGCTTGAGTACCCCCCAGCTCCCAGTCCGCCCTGGGGGCGAATTTGTGGAACAAGAGGAGCTGTAATGGTGCTCTTCATTACCAAATTGTGCATAAACGAATGGTGCTTTTCCATTTCCTTTACCTTTTGGTCGTGCTTCAGTTTGTCAAGATTCTTCTCCTTTTCGAGCTGCTTAACTCTGTTTTGCAGGTGCTCTATTTCGCTCTGGTACTCCTTGCTCGCAGTCATTAAGCTTCTAAAAATGCTTTCCTTCCTCTTCACAGCGGACCTCTTTCGTGACGGAAGCTTTGGTGAATTTGCCGGAGACAAGCTTCTGTTTCGTTTTGGTGCGTTTGTCTGCTTCAAGGCCGCGTGGTGAGCCGCTCCCTCCTCTTCCTTCGAACCAACCCCCTCCTCCGCAATTTGTGTGTTGATGTCCATGCTGATGCCCCCTCCCCCCCCCCCCCTCTCTCTCTCTACCTCCCCCTCGTCATCATCACTATCCGCGTTGGCCTCGATGAGTTTTCTGTCGAACATACATTTTTCCACAACTCGCTTAATGTCATTCTTCAGCGCCTCTTCGGGCAAAAGTAACCCTTGCTCGAGCAGCTGGCTGTTGTTTAACGGGGGAAGAAGAGAACTCAACACCGTTGGTGCGTAGGTGCTGAACGAAGGGAACCAAGTCTTTACCTGCGCCACTAACTGGGACGACGATTCGAGCTCTATTTCGTTTTTTATCAGAGCCTGCTTCACCGTCTCGAGCCGCTGCCCCCACTTGTAACCAATTGTTTGGGTGAGGATTGAAACCTCGTCATTGTGGCGAGACTTCATACCCAGGAGGTCGGACTCGTGCTTTCCGGCTCGCAAGTTGAGTTCACCCATTCTCGACTCGCACGACATAATTGTGGTTTGCATTTGCTGCATCACATACTCGAGCAGGTCGGACATGGACTTCCAAATTTTGTCGAGCAGAACTCCTCGCTCGTGGCAAGTCACGGCAACCTGCCGCACAACCTCGCGAAACCCAATTTGAAGCTTGGAAAGCTGGTTCCGAACGATTTGCGACCGGTTGTCGTTGTTTATGTTGGATTGAAAATTTGTTTCTCCGAGTGCCTGCGATAGCCAGTTCGACAGCAGTTCAACATCATGTCGGCCGGTTGGTTTCATGCTCGGAAACACGACCGAGACGTAAACCTTCTTCTCGGGGTCGTACCAGCACTTGCGAGCCTTGTCTTCGGGAGGGAACATAGACTCCTCGGTAATCATGTCCGCTTCGGGGATTAAAGTGGGCGGAATGGAGGGGGTCAAGTTGGATGTTTGAGTATCTCGAAGAAACGACACATCCTTTCGTTGTTGAGGTAGCTTGGAACGGTGGGTTTTGTTTTCATTGTTATTGTTGGGAGAACTGGAACTGGAACTGAAGTTGTGGAGAAAGTTAGATCGGGGAGAAGCCGGTGATCCAAGTGAAGCAGGAGAAGCAGGATTGGATTGCTTTGGTTTAATGGGAGTTTTTATTTTGGTTTTGGACGAGAAGTGTTGGTTTTGACTTAGATTGGATTTTGAGCTGGAGACACGGCTCAATATGGACTCAAGATCCGCGTCTCTATCGTCTGTAGGCATTGGAAAATCCTAATAATTACTTGCAAACATCTTGAAACCTTTCTTTCGTTTCAATAATTTGTTCTGTCTATTTTGTCACCTTGTGCAACTGAAAATTGTAATACACAAATTGCTCTCAGAGCACACTCAACGCACACACACATTTCCCCAGGTGGACACACACCCACCAATTGAGTACTTCACCCTTGGCAATCCAACTGCCTTCAACAGACCTGACCGGCGGATCCTATCCAACTTCCAATCATGACCACCAGCAAGAGGTCCGTGCTCGGTCCAGATACCGACATGCTTCTTGAAGGCCTTGGTGATGCGCTGGAAGGCAAGAAAGTTCTGGAAGAACCGTATGTAGACAAGCAGACAATGGTCCGTGCACTTCGTGAGCAGAATCAGATCATTAGAATGATGCAGCTTGCGTTTTTCAAGAATGAGGAGCGCATGACTGAGATGGAGAAGATCGTTTCGACTCAAGCCGAGACAATAGTTCAGATGAAGGCACAGGTTCTTTCATTCCAGGACGCAGTCGAAAAGGTGGAAGACATGGAGCAGGTGAGTGACCGCATCGCATAAAACCTCCTAAACTCTTTCCAATTTTAACCCCACGTCGCTCAGTCCATTTCTACCTTCAAGGAGAAGGTTGTTGAAATGGACGCAACCACCGCAAGTGTGAAGAGCCACGAGCGAAGGATGACTGTTATTGGAACGTCTCTCGAAACGCAAACGAGCCAGTTTACCATGTTCAAGAGCGAAATTTCAGAAACGGTTGAATCCGCTCAAGAGAATCTGCAAACGCTAACGGTACAGAGTGAGAAGCTAGCGACTGATTTGGTGGAAATGCCCGGAAAGATTGAAGTCACTAGTGCTCAAATTGTGCACTTGGATGCCAACGGGGAGAACGGAAAGCCATTGAACGAGGTTGTTGACGGTTGCACGAACTCCGTTAGCTTGTTGGAGAAGTTCAAGGAGAAGACCACAACAGTTATGGACAAGCAGAGTGAAGTTATGGAGAAGTGAGTAGTTTTTTTGTTTGCGTACATGTGCATGATATTGTGGCAATGTTCTAACCCGACCCAACGTGACCAGGCTCGACGACGATACAGTGGAAGATTTGAAAGTCATGTCGGTCGACTTCAAATCGCTCATGGAGTGGAAGGAGGAGCAGGCTGGCATTGACCTCGTTGATATTCGGCGCTCGCAGGACTCGATCAAGGAGGCAATTGACACTGTCCAGCGCGAGCTGTTCGAGAAGATTGCAAAGGAGGATGTGGATGCAAAGGTGAGTGGAGTGAGTGGGCAACATTGAGTACATTTTGTGCAGCACAACTAAACCCGTTCAATTTCAATTTCAACACACAGCTCGAATCCAAGTTCGAAGAAATAATCGATCACTTGCAGTCCGCGCTGAACTCGACAGAGTCGGACGAAGCCGACTTCAAGGCCGTGACCGGGAACTTGAACCAGATGTGCGAGTCGCTGAAGAGCGATAAGGCCGACAAAACGGAAATTGCCGGGCTGCGGAAACAATTCTTGCAGCATCAGACGTCTATGTTGAGCGAGGGTGGTGGGGGCGGTGGGGGGGGAGATGGCATTGACATCGAGGAGGTCGAGGAGATGCTCGTTCACTACTCCACCAAGCACCACGTTGACCACGAGTGTGGAAAGAAGGTGGACAAGGAACAGTACGTGTCTGAGCTATCCGCACTGAAGCAGACGGTTGACGGTATTTCACAGCAGCTGCTGGGCCACGCCAACCAGGTCGAGATGATGCAGAGGGCAATGAGCCCGGGGGGGGGTCCTGTGGACAGCGAGAACATCCCCCCTAATAGCGGCCAGTGGAAAGGTTTGGCGGGGGGGTTGAGGATGGGTGCCGGCGGGGAGAACCCCGCGGTGATGAAGGAAAATTCGGGTTTTGACCCAGTTGAAATGCAATTAGCGCAAGGGAGCGCTCCGGAAACGACAGTCGTCGTCTCCAAAACCAAAAGTGAAAAGGAGGGAGTGGGAGTGGAAAAAGTTAAAGAAGAGGAGAGAAACTTTGAGGAAAAGTTTCAGTTTAACGAGGGAGAGGTTGAGCAGCAGCAGCAGCAGCAGCAGGAGCAGAATCAAGCTCCGATTGTGCAAATATCACGAGAAGCGACGGAGCAAACGTCGTCGCATACACCGCGGACGCCCCTGCCCCACATTGGGGCATCGGCTCCGCTGAACCTCACCTCCCCTCTTCAGCAGCCGACGCTGATCAAGAAGGCCGTGGCTCAAGAACACTTCTTGCCGCCAATGCCAAACACTGTGACAGTGCCCAACACCTACATCAACACCAACACCAACACCAACAATATCAGTAACAATAGCACCAGCTATGACCCCAACAACACGGTGATGATGAGCCAAAACTCGAGACTGAAGGGAAATGCGGTTATGCAGACTCTCATGCAGAATCCTGGTCCAACGATGGACGGAGACAAGGCGAGGAACGCTGCTTGGGCGGTGCAGAGCGGCATGGAGCTGAAGCAGCACATTCGACACCCCGTTGGGAACACGGGGGGCACCGCAAGCGGAACTTTCGGCGCCTACCAAGAGGGCGGCGAGGGAGAAATTGGGCTTGGTGGCCGACCTTCCACGACGCCCAACGACAACTACGATCCGTCGGATATGGTTGTCACGGGTGACCAGCCGGTGAAGAACATGAGCAGGCTGGACAGCAACCCGGGAATGTCCTACGGCGGCGGATTCCAGCTAATGAGCACGGACAAGGTTGCGAAGCCGCCGTTGCGTGGCTTGGACCAAAGCTCATTACTACCGGACGTCACTGAAAAGATAAACGTTATAGAGGGGAGTGACGGAAGGTACTATGTGGCTGACGCCAAGGAGAATCCGCAGGACATGTAAAAAAAAAATGATTTGTGCGAATATGAAATCCCTGTAAATTATATTAATACAGCCCGCAAATGAGAGGGCATTTCGGCATCGCTTATGATATCTTTGTGGAAAAAAATCTTGGAAACAAAACAACTTCCGTGCACTGTTACGGATTCTGCATTTGGCCGAAACGTTCCAAAGGCATTTTGGCACAACTCGGACAAATCCAGCAAACACATTTGCCACCCAAGTTTGATGCTCATGGGAAGCTTGCACACTGATATGTCCTCGCCCTCCTCGTTAACTTCGTTACTAATTACAGACTGTGAGCCTTTGTTTGATATTTTGAAAATCCTCTATGGTTGTGGTGTGGTGGGTTAGAACAGCTGTAGAAATTTTAATGTGCAGCTGCTACTCACCTTTTTGGGGATTCCATCTGTGCCCTCGTCAATCACTGTGATGTCTACTTGGAGGAACTTTTCCACGTTTTTTAAGTGCATCGTAAGGTACCGGTGAATGCTGTGCTGAGGAAGCTGGAACTTTATGTAAGCATCTCCAGAAATTTCGATGGCCTGGTTGCAGATTTCCTTGTCGGTGTGGATTTCAACAATGTTGGGGCCGGATGGGCCGTTGTTGAGATTGTGGCACAGTCGCCGGGCAACTGATAGTTCGTGCATATCGTGCCAGTCGCCGTCTTCCTCGCCCCTAGGAAGGAGGCAGTCGAATGAGTATTCCTCACTGTTGGGGTCGTAGTTGGCCATTTTGTTCTAATGGAAGTGGATGGAAGTTGGATGGAAGCAGATGGTTTAAAATTATAAGGGGTGGGATGGGGCGGGGAGTGAAGGGAGGGTAAAATGGGAGCACTGGTGAGTATTTTTTATTTTTTTTATTCAACAGACGTTCTAAAGTAAAATCCATAACGGTACAACCTGAATAGCGCAACACAAGTGCCGGCGGCATAATACCTATCATACAACTTCAAAGACCACAGCGCAAGTAGTGGTGGAAAATCTTAACCCCTCCCCCTACCTTTCCCAAATAACCAAAACCTCCCCTTCTGCCCTTCATGGAGTTTGCAAACCTATACCACAACCGAAACAAGACCCTCGAGCTATTCGACAAACTATCAGCCCTAGCTAAAGAGAACGCCCCTCTAGAATCAAAATCTGCCAACAACATCCAATGCTTATTCAGGGGGTCAGTGACCAGATCGATACTCACAGTGAAACGATTTTCTGCCACTAACATCCAGCGAGTTTTTAGGGGTAGCCTCGGGCGGACAATCCGGACGAAAAAGAATGATAGTAAGGTCAAGTTCGAGGAGGTGAGTGGAGGGGGAATCAAATGATTTTTTTGTTCACAACTACTAAACACAACACATTCCAGATTGCCGTGTACCATTACCATGCCATGATTTTACAAAGAACCTTCCGAGGATTTTACTCCCGACGCTACTACCACGACTACAGCGCCAGGAAGGCGTACATTCAAAGCGTGGTGGAGAAGGGAAACAAACTGCGCGAAACTTTGAATGCCAATTTAGAGGCCCAGAGGCAGTTGGAAGAGCAGCAGCACGTGGAGGCGCAGGCGGCAGAGTTCAAAAAGGTTACAAGCAATTTGCACCACCTGATATCTACGCGGAGCATGCCAGGAATTTACAACTCGCCCTATGTCGCAGACAACCCTCCCACCGCAATGGGAATACCAGGTGAGAGCGAAGCGAGCGAGCCATGTGGCAGAGAAGTACCAAACTCGGAACTAACCTACTCAACTATTTTTGCTCGCTCACTGCTCTCTATTTTTGCTCGCTCACTGCTCTCAAACCTTCGTTTAAATGCGCCTCGCTTCGCTCGGCGAAGTGGAGGACCACTTGCGCGTTGGGGTCAAGGACTTAATTAGAACAAGAATGAAACAGAGCAAGAACCTAGAGGTGGATTTAAATGGAACGAAAAGGGTGCCAATCAAGGTCAGCGAGAGCAGGCTCAGCGTGCAGGCGAGCAGCAAGTACGATGTTGCCGAGGAGGCACAGAAACTGGAGGACAAGCTCGGGAAAACTCAATGGGCGAGCAGTCGGAACTTCCTGGGTGGAGGAAAAGCGAGGGAACCGGTCTATCAGAGAGGGGTTTCTGAAGGCACGCCGTACTTGGACAGCTGGAAGAATCCTTTCTTCAAGAGGGGGGAGCCGCTCAAGGAGGGAGAGGTCGCGCCAGGACCTGGCGTTCCTTTCTACACGAGCGTGGGGGGCAATAAAAGCAGTGTGCAGGCCAACAACATTTTCGATGTTATTCTTGATAGCGAAATGAATGGGGGTGTGACAAACAGAAAACTCGTCAGAGAGAGAGAAGCGGTAACCAGGAGAGAGAACAGCATGCAGTTTGAGGAGGACATTGGTGAGCCAGAAACAACAGCATAGGCAATGTTATAATGTTTTTTGTTTTAAACTGAATGTCATCCGCTCTCCATTCGCATCGTCACCGGACTCCTACTCATCTCGTTCTTCTATATCCGAATCGTTCACGAGCTCGTGCAGGTGTCTCTGGGAGGGAAGGTTTGGAACCATTTTCATCTTCATCGTTGCTGCTGCATCGTTGCTCTAGATTGTACCGTCCGTGTGCAAAACATTCTGCGAGTAGCTGCATCGTTGCTGCATTCTAGAACGAGTCTTTGCACCCATTGGCTTTAAAATTTTTTTATTTTTTATTTTTTAACTCATCATTTAAAAAAGTTTCTCCTTCTATCCTGTATCTCCTATCACACATTACAACCCTGGCTCCACGTAACCTATCACAAAAACCAATATAAACAATGAATCCCACCTCGAGCCCGATACTCACCAGTCCCTCGAGTTCTCCTCCTTCTGGCAACGAGACAATTCAACCTCAGTCAGTCTCGGACTTCATTGACTCTGCTTTTGCGTCCCACCCGTCGTCCTCCCACCCGTCGTCCTCCCACCCGTCGTCCTCCCACCCGTCGTCGCCCTCACTGTCGTCCTCCTGTTCCACAACATCGTGGACACAATGGCTCTCCGAACTGGATATGTTTTCAATCCTCACGTACACTATAGAGACAGTTACTTGGATGATAGCGCTGTCGAGTGCGTTCTTCGTCAGTGTCCGGGACTTCACGTGTCACACTTCTAACATGATTTACAACAAAGCTCTTCCTGAATCGATCCAAGGGCAGATAGCAATTGTCACTGATCAGTCACCGTTATTTGGTGGGATCGGAATTTTCGCCCTTCTAACTTTTTTTGTCCACCCAGACGGGCTCGTGTTGTCGGTTGTGTGGAAAGCTGGTAATTTGTTCCTAGTCCTGGGGAGGAATTTATCGATCCTGGTAAACTCTTTTCGGGATGGCAGTTTCTTGGTTAGGAGAGAGCTTCAAGTGTTTCTCTTCTGTCTAATGTCAATGCCAATTATAACCTACTTTACTGTGTCGATTGTGGTCTTGCAGTACAAGGTTTGGGTGGGGAAATTACGAGATGCTGCTGAGAGGAACG